>JAEMWC010000296.1:120000-215000 GCA_016490735.1 Pachyseris speciosa
TGGCAATTCACGGAGTGAAGTTGTGTCTTTAGTGGTTTTGTGAGTGGATTCCGGGACCTGGCATGGCAATTTTGGCAAGTTTTGACTTATAAATAATGCAATCGGAGCGATATTTTGTCAGCAGGTTCGGGTGGCTCGACACTCATAAAAAAATATCTGGAATGGAAATTGTCGGACTGCTATGCGGCTGTTATCGACGAATATCCCAAAATTCCTTTGGGTCACAAAGACGAAACTTACAGACAGCGAGAGGAACTGTAATTAAATAGCTTTATCCACATCGCGCGAAAGAAGTGAGCAGAAAAATGTCGAACAGATTGCAAGACGAGGAGTCGACGTTTGCTGCCAATGTAGACTTTTAGCTTCAAGAGGACTTTTTTTCTTAAGAATTTCAAGACAAAAGTTGCATCTTTTTGGTGTCGTCCGAGGGCTTTCGAAGCCAAATTTTTGGTTTGCAACAGAATAAACGGTGATATTCCATGAAATTTGGGATTTGGGGGTTGGTAAATCTAAAAAACTAAGCATTTGGCTATCACATTGGCTCGTTTCAACCATAGTCCGGGATTTGCAAAAGTTGCAGGTTTTCAAAGCACGCGTCCCTAAGGACGCATAAATTACAGAGCCAAACAGAAATGAGTTAAATAGCTTGCTATCCACTGCAGGGCGGACCTCGAGAAACCCATTTGGTGCAGCTTAGACAGGATTTTCTCGAAGGCAACGGTAACGAAAGCCTTTGAGAAGCCTGCCATAACGGCCAGTGTAATTTCACTCCTTTTCATGGCCTTTAGAATATCATCCCTTATCGCCAACATTGTGGTTGTAGTGGAAATAAACTGATGTTAGATTGTAAGATGGCATTCTCAGTGAGAAAATCAGTGATTTGGCGGAGAGCCAATTTCTCATAAACCTTAGATAATACAGGTAAAATAGAGAAGGATCGGTAATCGTCATTTGTCCGTGCCTCATCCACCTTAGGAATCGGACTGTTGGGCTCGGTTTTCCACAACAGGGGAAATTCATTTCTGTTGAGGCATGAGTTGATGATATGCGTAGGAGGAGAGGCCAGACACTCGGCCACCAGTTTGACAAACGTAGCTGGTATGTTCCTTAAGAGTGACATGACAGAAACGGAGGGAGGAATGCGAGTCATCTGTAAGGCGATCGATCAGCCGTAAATATCCTCGTTACAGCACCGGAGACGAAGCAGTGACAAGCTCAGTCGTTGAGGCGTAGTGCCTGTTAAGATCGTCGGTGTCAGCACGGAGCGGTTGTTGGCTTGGATGGGGGAATGCGGTGTATCTTCCTCCATACTTCCTTCGGTCGCTTCGAGGAAAGCGCAGCGATCATAAACGACCGCCTGGTCTTCTTGATCAGGTTTTTGAGTTTGTTTTGAGTGTATCTTAACATGCCCCATGCGCCCTCTTTAAGAGGGCTTGTATGCGCCTCCCTGCGTTGATTTGCGAGGTTTATTTGCAAGGAGAGAATACTAGCTCAGCTCGTTTAGCCAGGGTGCTGAGTTCGGGTCACCTTTGTTCTCTTCAGCGGCGCATGTCTATCTTGACAGTCTGTAACGAAACGGTTGAAAGTCTCGATCTTGTCATTAGGGTCGTCAAATGCATGCACGATTTTAAATGGCAGAGCAGCGAAGTCGTCAATAAAAGCCGTTTCAGAAAATCGTTTTTGGGTCCTGATGAGTTTATATCTAGGTGTATAACGTGTAATCCGCGCATTCACGCAACCATACGGGGCGTCATGGTCACTTCTTAGCGGACAAGGAAGTGCTTCAGTGTAAGCAATGCGTTTCGGCGCGTTAGTATTTATGTGATCAATCAGGGTTTTACTAATCTTTGTTGATCGTGTTCCCTTGGTAACCATCTCCTTAAGATTGAGCGAGTCTAACAATTCATTGTAACGCTTCACCTCTGACATTTCAGGGCGAAACATGTCCAGGTTAATATCCCCAGCCAAGAGTAGCATACCGTCCCATGAAACTACGTTTGCACCTAGCAAATCCACAAAGTCTGTATCCAGTCAGAGAAGTTCATTTGGCTCCCAGAACGATAGATTGTGCCAAGCAAGATTTTACTGTTTTTGTTGCGGCCTGGTAGCTCGATCCACAAGTGTTCCAATTCGTGATGGCGATCCTCGATGTCTTTCCTCCGTTTGAACTTTATTGTGTCCCTCACGTAAATTCCTACACCGCCACCTTTTGTGTTGTTCTTATGGAGAAAAGCATGTATGGCTGCAATGTTGGATTATAATAGTAATAATAATAATTATTATTATTATTAGTTAGTAGTAGTAGTAGTAGTAGTAGTAGTAGTAGTAGTAGTAGTAGTAATAGTAGTAGTAGTAGTATATTATTATTAATTATTGGGCGCCTCCGTCGTCGTTGTCGTGCGTACGCGCCCACAAGCAATACCGCTAGCCATTTTTACCATGAGAAAAGCAGTTCACGGGTTTCTATAGGTACGGTGCTGCGCTTGGCGGCGACCCGAACGGACCTCCGCTATTAAGTCATCCTTGAGAGTGCCAAACTCACAGCAATCCGCAAGACAGTACAGATCGCTGATGAAGTTATCCACTGATTCATTGTCCCTTTGCCTCCTGGGGTGAAACGTCGCTCGTTCGAATATTACGTACCTCTTTACCACGAAGTGAGATTCTAATTTACCTTTGACGACTTCGAATTGCTGAGTTTCAAGTGTCATCTGCGTCTTAACCCCTTGAGTAAACTATCGTGTTTACCCGGTTTTCGTCGTCCTTTTGGTCGAGTCTCTTCGCTTTCAAGAATCTTTGGAAACGTCGAATCCACCTAGAACAATCTGTAGATTTGAAACTGATTTTTTCCGAGGTGGGACCTGATAGTTTGCCACCGATACCCGGTGATCGCTGGCAGCTCAGCGGGTTGTGCTGTAGGCTCGTCGGCTTCATTCGGTACGTCATCAACATGTGGTTGTTCATCTTGAACTCCCGCTTCGTTCTGAGGTGGTTCTCCCATATTTATTTATTCATTTACCAATACAGCATCCCCTCTAGATGAGGATAATAAGCCGGTTTGGTCAGCAAAAGGAAGGAAATTCAGGAAGGGGGTTATTTAACTAACTAATTTGTGGGTGATTTTAGACACATTGGTTCCTTAATTGAGCAGGATCAGCAAAGGGAGTAAAGACATCCGGAGGCCGCCGAGAGTTCCATACTTCCGTCTTTTCTGTTTTTCTTTTCAGATTGGAAGTTATTTGCATCCCACCACTAGAACAATATCTAGTATATTACTTGGGAAATGAGACAACAGTGAACAACACGTGCTTTTTTTTTCAGACGCCATGTTTAATAACTATTCCCTAATTCATAGCGAGTGACAATAATAAGTACATAATTCATGTACGCTAACACAACAAAAACCAACATGATGCTCTTAGAGCACCAACAAAAACATGACTTATGATTTCTCGAGGAAACAACAAACCGTGATCAGGGTTTCACAATTTCCCTTTCACAAACGATTCAGGTGCTCTCAACATATTCCATATCAAATTCCAATCCACTGACGACCAAATATAACTAATATTACTTTCCGTGCACCAATAGAGTACTTTTGTACAGCATTGGATGATTATTGTAGCGCCTCCTTTGATAGAAGAGGGGTTTTTGCGATTTCCTGTAACTGTTAAAATGAGTGACGCGCCGCTCTTGGGAGAAGGCAAAAAAGATACATATGTAGTTGCAGGTAGCCAAGGCATACATGCTCACTGTACATGTTTATTTGGTTTACTCAGTGAAACTTATTGTTCGATAAAATAACATCAAAAAGGAAGAAACGATGCCAAAATGGAAATAATATCATGAGTGTGATTTTAGTTAAGCCAAATAAATACTCTAAATCCGTAAAAGTTGGAATACAGACATTCGTTTCTCATTATTAGCGGATGGTGGAGGGATCTTCAATTCCATACCATGCGACTTGCGTGTTAACTACAGAGCCGACTGAAGCTCCTGTTTAGAGCGGTTTTCAATTGAGTGTCAAAAGTAATTACGGTTTTGCCTTGGTTTTGCATTACTTCGCTCTGTGATTGGCCAGGAAAACTCGCGCCACTTTCTCAACCAATGAGAAGCAAAACCAAAACCAATTCTGATTTGCACGCGCGTATTTTCCCGCGCTTTGCGCCGGCTACATGTAATTGCTTCGTATTCTGATTGGCTGATTGCACTGCTTACTTCTGTTGTGATTGGTCGGAGTAATTGCTTTGGTTTTGGTTTTACGACACTCAATTTAAAAGCGCTCTATGCAGGTAATAGCAATAAAGAACAGTGACAGGAGAACAAAGCGACACTGGGGTGCTCAAGAAATATTGTTTAAAGGGGTTATGTCTATTACCATCCGTAGCCAAGGAGTCTTATTTGTTATTTCACTGCAATAGTAGATTAGATTTGAACAAAACTGGAGCATTATCTTGAGCTCTATCGACGATATAAACATCTCCTGTGGCTTGTTAAATTCATACCAAAACCTAGTGACATAGCCTCTTTAAGGAAATTTAGTGAGTAATCGACAAAACAAATACAATCGCACTCCACGCACTACTCTGGTACTGGAACCTACAGTTGAATCATGGATGGCAGATACTCTGATTGCTGTGCTGTACGTATTCCTCTAATCTTCAAAGTGTGAAATTTTCAATCTATCAGCCATTGCTTTGATGAGTTTTCCCTGAGCGTCTACAGTTTCCTGAAGCTTGTAAATAAGTTCATGTTGTTTTTCCTCCTTCATTTGCTCGTGGCTTCGCCGGTCCTCCACTGGGATGGATGTATCGGTTCTGTAATTGAGGAGGTTGTCCATAAAATTATCGTGATCCGTGATGTCTGTGCCAGAAAGGGCGATCCTGTGAAGTAAAAAGACTTCAAGTGAAAGGGAATGAAAGGAATATTTTGTTGGCATGCAAAGGTATCAGTACATAAAGCATTGTGGGATGAGCTTTTCTCCAAACCCCATTCTACGTTATCAGCTGTTTTTCCTGTTAAGAAGGAAGCAAAATTGACAAATTAGCAAGCTAGTACCAACAGGCGTACCGGAATGTTCATTTCTTTTCGGGTTTTAGGGAGGGAAAGCTTGTGAAATTCTATTCATCCAAATTTTTTTAACCGTGGCCCACTCCCACACTTTTGTTTTTCAACGACCCTTTTTCGACACTGGAGGAAGAAACGCCAAGCAGGCTTAGTGTGCTATTACGACTGAAAGCAGCACACATGAAAGATCATATGTCTTTGAGCTATGGTTGAAGGAGGCGGTTCCGAAGAGAAAGCCTTAACCAGGTTTCGGAACTACAAACAAATCCGAGTTAAGTTAAGAGAGGGTTAATGAAACCCAAGAAGCATTGTACACACACAATGTATCAAAAAGGGTTTGCTGACAACATGGCCTCTGTATGAACCCACGTTAAAAATTTACCACTATCGCTCCCAGATAGTGGTTGACGTTTGTTGTCCTGTGCAGAGAGTCAGTCGAATCCACGAGAAACTGAAAGCAAAAAATTTATGAGGATGCTGAAACGGCCCACAGGTTCCGGCTCATCTTCTCAGTTGTAGTTAGATTTATCTACAACTTCATTTTGCACCACGTGCAAACCGTCTTTGAGACTGAGGACTCCACAGAACTATCAAAGACCCACTGTTTCTTGCCTGCCCTTCGTCCCACTGTAATTGGGACCATTTCAAGGCGGTCCTCAAGCTTCCACTTCTTTGTAGTGAATTAAACATCACAAGAAACATGTAACCTTACACTAAGTTGTCTGAGAACAATCCCTTTGAGTATTGAAGCACCTTTCCTTGGACGATACGAAAACTCACTAGAGCGACAATGCCTCACTTCAATGAACCCACTTCGCCCTTTAATTCAAACAGAGCGCTTACCTTTTAATCAAGGTATTTTGGTTTGGTTTTATTTCAAGAAAACGTCTGTGAATCCTCCTTAGAAACCACTTTGGGTACGACTGCATGATGCCCTCAACCAATAACGCATCATCTATGAACGTTCGCAAGCTTGCTGTCCTCTGAATGGACTCAATATCTCCAACCGCCAGACCAACCTGAAGAAATGCACAAAATATTATTGAGTTTATAGCTTGCGAGCAAACTCTTGGCTGCTACTCGAGCCCAAAAAAACCTTGCTTGAGACCCAAACAGAGAGCTTGCTCGCAGGCTACTGAGTGGAAGGAATACTGTTCCATGTCGTCAGAAAAGATATTTTCCTTATACGTATTACATCATGGAGGACGACGCGAATGCAAGACAGGTTTGCTCATGTGGGTCATTTACAACAGATCAGGTACGCTTTTTCATTCAGTTTCACTGCACTGTGCAAATGGGTAACGGACCATTCATCATAGTTGTCAAGCTTTGAATAGGCCTTCTTTCTGGACGCCAAAGCTGAACTCACTTCTTAGATGAAGAAAATTTTGAGTAGTTCATTTCTGTGACTAGGAGAAACGTCTGAATTGTTAACATTTTCATCTTGTTTTTTCTAACTCATTTATGTTGCAAAGGGTTCCAGGTCTTGAGTGAACAATTTTAAGTAACTTGTAAGTGTAATGTCAATGGCCTCTGGTTTGTTACTATCGAATTCGGGTTGACTCGTTAATCCCAAATCGCCACAAAGTATGCGGAAAACAAATTTGTAGGACAGCCATTGTGGGTTTACACTATCAACATTTTGAATAGTGTCACACGATATTTTAAATCTTTCAACGAGAGCGTAGCAGACTTACCAACAAGTTGACGAGAACAATAGAGACCATTAACACGAAAGTGAAGAACAGAATGCCAGTCAGTTCAGGTAAGGGGACGTACAGTAGATCTGTCCCTGGCACAGTGTCGTTGTTTACGATTCTGTCCACCAGCATATCAGAGTATCCTAGGTCGCCAATCATCATCACGAGAATTTTGCCCAGAGCAAACAAAAAGCTTGAGAAATTATCCTAGGGGGAAACAAACAAGTGAATTTAAAAGTTAAGTCGCCGTTCTTTCACATATACAGCTGAAAATCGGTGCGTGGCCCTCACAGCTTAGGCAACCAAACCGCTTTTATATGAATGAAATCTTGTTTGAATCAGTTGCCATTTCAGTTGACACTTCAATGATACATGACCACTCGTAACTTTCGTTCTATCGACACCGCTGCGGAATTTGATGGCCAAACAGAACTTGTTCATCTGGTAACTAGGTTGTGCCATCGTATTTAGACAGCACCACTTATGACTACTAGCCGGGATATAAGCTTCGAAATTCCCAAATTTGAGAAATGTTGCTTTTATGCAAGCAATTTATCAGCATGTTACACAGAGAATATATAAGATGGTGAATTATGATGTATCCAAGTTTACTAGTTTAGAATTTTGATGCCCACTTACCAAAGTTTCCCTTTTCATCCCAGGGACAAATTTTGATAACAAACATCACTGAGTCATGATCGTGACGCCATTTCAGAAATTACATGTAAGAGCACATTAAAGATCCTCAAATCAGAGAGATTAAAATTAAGGAAAAACGATTTTGTATAACATAATATTAAAAAAAATGCAATATTCTTATATATGATAGCCTTTTCAATACCATAAGCTGCAATTGTCTAATATTTTAGGCTGTAGTGGTGATGCTTTCGTTCCCAAATAATGCTTTTTTCAATCGCGTACCTGGTGACCAAGCAAAAGGTAGAACACCAAAGAGTAACCAATCAAGGCCATAAGGAAAGTGGATATTACTTTCAGAAACGTCCAGAGCACCTCAACGTACATCGTCACGTACAAGCCAAGCCCACCAAAACGACGAAAATTTAATGTCAAATTGATGTAACTCAGGAAAAGTCCGATTAATCCTGCATTCCACTGTGTTTTGATGCTGTACATTCCTTTAACTCCACACACAGGAAGAAGAAAAACACATATCGAGGCATACATCGCCAACTCAAGGAAGTTTGTAGGATCCTTAAAATACGCAAAACGCAACCACGACAGTTGCATTCCTTCTTTAATCGTCTGAAAAATCAAGAATACCAAGATAGCAGCCGACGCGCCCTTTTCGAAGCTTGATCTCTGATTCAGTTCGTCACTTGTCGTTGAATTGGGAGCGGCTGAGAACAGTGGACATCTGTGCCTTTCTTTTACCACGAGCCACGAGAGCATAAGCACGAAAATTAGAAAGAGGACGGCGTTCAAGATGGTGAGAAACTTTCCGAGTATCATCCACTTGTATCGCAGCAGAGCCTGAGTAACAACGTGCTTCAGGAGCCTTTCACGTCTGTGTTTCGCCATGAAAGCTGGGGCGAAACAAATGCAACCAGCGTCTGGATCCAAATGCCGGAAATTGAATGTGATGGAAAAGTCTTCATGCGAGGGGGGTAAGTCACTGGGAGTGACGCATTTATCCAGAACAGCTTCAGCCACATCAGGTAGTTTTGCTATTAGTTGCATTACTGGAGCGACGCTAGTACTGGGCGACAGTTGAAGAACCTCTTCCCACCTAAACGAAAACGTAAGGTAGGTCGTTTTACTGTTTGTTTAATGCAGTTAGGTTAACTTTGTTCAGAGAGGAGACTCCTCAGTCGTAGCGAGGAGGGGAAAGAGTGGATTTTCAAAACCTGGAAGAAAACAAAGGCGGCTTACAACACCTGACACGGACAAAATGCAATATCATAATCTACAGTCTTCATTCGTCATTTGCCACAAAGGCACCAGAAACTTCAAGTTTTGGAAGCACGAACTTGCTCCAAGAGGTATGGATCGCGTGGCTGAAGTAAGTGACCATATTTTTTTCTTACAGGTATGGGAAGAAACACTGATAAGGACTCCCCGTTAAAAGGAATGTTAGAAAAGTAGGGAGACGACCATGCCCGCTGAGAGGACTGAGATCGCAAAAAGGTCTTTCTATTACTATGGTTTCAATCTATTTAACGAACTATCTTAATGGTATTTCGTATTTATTTAACTTTTAAATCTTTCATTTGTACATATAATTCTATCATTATTATTATAATCAGTACCAGTGTAATGCTTATATGTATATTGTAGTTTTAGTACATTGTTGTGCTCAGGGCTAGCATTGATAGCAGACTGCTTCTTGCATCTGAAGGGGCTACCCTGAGCGGTATAAACCAATAAAGGTTGATCCATCTATCTATATATCTATCTATCTATCCATCCATCTATCTATCTGTCTGTCTGTCTGTCTGTCTATCTATCTATCTATCTATCTATCTACCTATCTATCTTTATAACTTTCCAGAGTTTCTCATCTAGGTCATGCAAATTAAAGGTTCAATAAATTAAAGGAAGTGATTCATCATCCTCATCCTCCTCACAACTGCACGCAATGTGTAAGGCCACAATGGGAGAAGGTTACCACTCAAAGTCATTTTATTTGCATCACAATTTGACAGAAAAATCTGATTTAGAACAGGTGTGTTTAGAGGAAATGCATGTAAGACTTTTAGATAGAGTATAAGCTTTAAACATATCTTTTAACTCACCTTTGATGGTTGACAAGTGCTTTAGCCACCTCAGAAAATTCCCACTCAATCGCGATATCAAAGCATGTCATGTTCCTGGCATTTCTGGCTGTGACGTCAGCACCTTTGTCCAACAAGAACTGAAGCACATCTACGCGGTTATATCTGCAGGCTATATGAATTGGAGTGTTTTGCTCGTTGTCTCTTTCTTCCAGTGTGCTCGGTAAAAGACAATGCAGTAGCGCCTGGACTGTTTTCAATGATCCCGCCTTGGTTCCCATGTGAAGTGCTGTGGAATGGCTGCTTTGTTTGGCTGTGACATCAGCTCCCTTGAAAATTAGAAGCTCGCAGGTTTTCCTGGTGTTATAAGAATAAATGGTTAGCGAATTAATGAAACATTGGGTTGGAATTTCCAGTCAGAGCCTACAGTTTTCGAAAACTTATCGTGCCAGGGTTTACCATCAACAGAGATTGCTGCCATCTTCAAAAAAATTAACATGATCATTTTCTTGTCAGTTCTTTCGTTTCCCACCCCTATTAGCGTACGAATACAATTTCCCTTTTGACCCAACTGTAATGGGGGGGGGAGAGGAGGAAAGCAACGATAAGGCGAAATTGGTCGACATTCCCAAGAGATATGACGAACAAGTTGTAGGTCCAGAGCCGAGAGAGTAGGGAAATTATATAGAGTGAGGGAGACGACCCATTGAGATGGCGGGGATTGAAGGGACTGGTCAGATCGACCATGATTGACAAATTTTAAAAGCAACTTCAGTGAGGAGAGGAACACAGCAGTGGTTTCTTCTTGCAAAAAAAAACAGTATGACAACATTGACAATATTTCACTTAATCGGGCGATCGAGATTCATCCTTGTTATTCGCGCAACTATATTACCCTAACCCCACTTGCGGGTGCAGTTGAGGAACCTATAACTGAAATACATACTTAACGTAAATCAAAAGATGAACACGTCAAATTCTTTTTTAATTGACATTATTCTTCGACCTTCAAAGTGATTGAAATAAGAAATACAACATCATAGAAATGCTTGACACCGTATATGGAAACTCGGGAAAGAAATCCGAGCTCCAGATGGGATTTGAACCCACGACCCTCCGCGATCTAGACGGACGCTCTAACCACTGAGCTACTGGAGTCGAAGCCCACATTTATCCCTTGCTTTGATAGAGTCTCCAGTAGTTCAGTGGTTAGAGCGTCCGTCTAGATCGCGGAGGGTCGTGGGTTCAAATCCCATCCGGAACTCGGATTTTTTCCGAGTTTCAATTTGGGTTTTCATGCATTTCTGTCATGTATTTCTTATTTCACTCACTTTGGAGGTCTTGGATGGTTGCATCTTTGATATGTGACTGCGTGATGCAGTTATGAGTGTGCTAGTCATTATTTTGCTGTGTGACCACGTGATGCGGTTCCAGTCAAAGCCCACATTTCACCCTTGATCACCATAGAGTCTCCAGAAGCTCAGTGGTTAGAGCCTCCGTCTAGATCGCAGAGGGTCGTGGGGTTTCATGCATTTCTATCATGTTCTATTATTCTTCGAGCCGTGGTAACTCCTCAACCACATCAGGCGACACATCAAGCGCCTCTCATACACCTGAGATGTTGGGGAGAGCCACAGATAACAGGCCAGGCAAACAAAACATCAACTCGCACAATTCTTAGAGGATATATATTTCTTTTTTGCACTCACGTGTGGCTATTGCTGGCGGCCAAGTGAAGAGGCGTCATTCCACGCTCGTCTCTTTCATGCAAAAGAGATGTAAATCGTGGTCGTTTAGACAGGGTCCTCACACAATCCAAGGAGCCTGTCTCGGCCGCGATGTGAAGAAGTGTCTTCTCATTGATGTCACGTCCTTTCAAGCACACTTCATTTTGCAATAAAATGTCTAATATCTAAACAAAAGAACAGTTATTAGCACAAAGAGTGGCGTTCAAAACAAAGTAATCTAATACCATTAGTGAATAGGTAAAGCTTGTGGGATGTGGCTGGAGTGACAAGGATACCCCACAAATTAATGTGACCTGGTAAGCTGAAGCCACTCTAACGGCGCTAAGGCCACATGGTAGCGGGCATTACCCCTTAAATCTACCAAAACAAAGGTTGACCCCAAGCATTAACAGCCATGGACAGCTGTTTCGGCCTTGTTAGGCCTCATCAGCAAGGCATAGCTAATGCTCAGGGTCAAGTACTCACATATCAATAAAACAAGCAGTGAAAACGTAAAGCTTGTGGGATGTGGCTGGAGTGACAAGGATACCTCACAAATTAATGTGATCTGGTAAGTTGAAGCCATTCTAACGGCACTGAGGCCGTTTCACTGAACATTAGCTACGCCATGCTGATGAGGCCTAACAAGACCGACACACAGTCAGCTGTCCATGGCTGCTAATGCTTGGGATTTAATCTTTGCTTTGGTAGATTTAAGGGGTATGCCCGCTACCGGATGGCCTCAGTGCCGTTTGATTGGATTCAGCTTACAAATCACATTAATTTGTGAGGTATCCTAATCTAATACCATTTTGTTAATTCCGGATGCCTTACAAATACGTAGTGGTTCGGGTCATCTACTCCCGGTTGTATAGCTAGCAACACGAGTTTGTATTTCATTCATTTATCCGGATCACAGAGAAACGATGGTCTGTCAAACAAACTGACAAGGTTTTCAGATTTCAAGGTATGGTCTCCTGATATTCAGGAATAATTGTTACTGAAAACCTACCATAGGTTTGGAATACAGACAGGATGTTATGAGTTATAACTAAATCCACATGTAGGCGATGGGAATGCCATGGAGAGTGACAAAATATCCTCTCTTTCCGTTGTGGTAGAATGTGGTATTCTACCTATAATAATACTATCTCGGAGTAAAGGTAGTAGCGAAGGGTAGTCAAAATCTGCCGTCAACTCGTATCGCCGAAAGTGAGATTGTGATGAGGATCTGTTATGATGAGTGCGAGCTTGAGGTGTCTGTGACATATTTCAGCCATTCACCAATAAGGCACCTAATAATCACGAGTTTCTAAACTTGCCTTAGAAGTCTCCAATCCAGCGGCCAAATGAAGGACGGTTTTCAAGTCTTTGTCTTTCATCTGTACTAGAGCACCATCTTTGTCCATTTCTAGCAATACTTTGACCATCTCTGACTTTCTGTACCCGATAGCCAAATGAAGAGCACTGTTGAGTGAGTAATCGGTTGCCGTTATCTCGGCTCCGCGTTCCAACAAAAGTCCTGCAGCTTCAACCGATCCGTGCGTCACTGCCATCAGCAGTGGTGTCATCTCCAGTTTGTCCTTTGCTTCGGGGTCAGCCCCAAAATCAAGCAGAATCTCGACAATTCGGGAGTGATTAAATGTTGCGGCACTGGAAATGTATTAAGTAGTCGTGTGTTAATTAAGGGCGCTCATAGTGATTAAATGTTGCGGCATTGGAAATACATCGGTGTGTTAACGGTGCCCATCCAAATAAATCCCATTTGGACTTTCTCTTTTGTTTCTAAGAAGTCGATTTAATGGAAATTTTAGTTCTCTAACCTAAACCTGAACATCTCAAGCAGTTTAATAGCCGTATAAGAAGGGAACATACTATACCAGGTAGTGACTCGGGCTCAAATCCTAGGTGATCTCCTATCAGTATCTTTGAATAGCTGGTAGGAGAACCTTGCAACTTTTCTGATGTCGATAACGATATTTGATGGTACTGTTACGCACTATGAGTCGTGTGATATACTTAAAAGCTGTGGCTTTGTTGAAAAGAAAGTCTAACGAGTTGTTATCAGTTATGGCGTTCCATCACTAAAGAATAAGGAGGATTGCAAACTTCGGTATAGGGAACTTCTTGCTTTCATTAACTCTCAAATTTATGCTTTTCCAAATTAAAATCGTTACCAAACGAATTAAAATGGCTTATGCTCCTCGAATCAGTATATTGTCAAGACATTTCGACCTCTATGTCTCAACGTCTTGCAGCAATAGTAGTCCATGTCTGTTTTATACCTGTGTAGCGGTGTCCTTAGTTTCCCATTCCTGCAATCAGTGACTGACCCATGCAGGATAAGCAGCTCAACCGACGCCAAGTGACCATTCTTAGCTGCTAAATGAAGTGGAGTGTCAGATGCCACGTGAGTGACTGCTTCATGGTCCGCACCATGACGTAATAACAGGTCTACCACTCTTTCATTTCCTCGTTCACAAGCGTTGTGAAGGGCTGTAAATCCCTCAAAGCTTGGCACATTGAGGAATTCAGTTAGACTGGGCAGTCTTTTGGAAGCTATTTTACGACAACAAAACAGCATTAGCTATTAAAATATCTGAGTTGTTCACTGACAAATTAGAGACCTTAAAATAGATAACAGGTGCAATAACAGATTTTTTTATAATTTTTATTACTTTAATGTTGATCTAACATGTAAATTAATCAGGTTGTTTTACATGTATTTGATGACTGTAATGCGCAGGCGATGACTGTAATGCGCAGGCGATCATATATCTATGACGCCTGTACAATATAAATTTATATAATAATTATCATTATTATTATTAGTAGTAGTAGTAGTATCATTACCATTATTATTATTATTATTATTATTATTATTATTATTATTAATATTATTATTACAGCCAGTTGGAATAAGCTAAAGACCGGTTTTTGTTGAGGAAAGAAAACCGGAGTACCCGGGGGAAAATTCCTCAAATCAGGGTCGAGAACCCACACAAACTCAGCACACTAATTTTGTCATACAGGGTTCGAATCCGGGCCACATTAGTGGGAGGTGAGTGCTCTCACCACTGTGCTTTCCCTCTTTTCCCTGGAGGATCATTAAGCCTGGACATCTTCGGCCTCAGATCCAAGTCCTTGGAGAGTCAACAGTGCAAAACAAAATTACATTGTAAATGATAACACGTAAAGTATATTACCAGTTTTGATGAGAAGCTCACAAATCTCTTCATTTCCTTGAAAACATGCAACGTGAAGAGCAGTGTAAGAAGACTCGGTCTTGGCCTCAACGTCAGCACCATTACTCAAAAACAGCTCGCATACTTCTCGACTTTCACTCATACAAGCTAAGTGTAACGGCACCATAAATCCTACTCCTTTTGAGAGGGCCTCCGATCTAAAGTGCTTAAGCAGAAGACGGCAAATCTTTAAATTGCCTTTTCGCGCAGCCGAATGGATTGGGCTCGTATGATGATCGTTTGGTATCTCTGGATCAGCTCCTCTTTCAAGCAAAAGCTTAACAATCTCTTCTCTCCCAAGCCTTAAATAGATAAAGCGATAAATTAGTTATGGAATCGATGAAAGTAGTTTATCATAAAAGCTGAATTATAAAGCTGAAACGCATGTTTATCCTAAATACGGTGGAATCTTCTACCAATGTGATTTGGTAGGGAATAAACGCACGGCCATGGAAAACAATCACCCCAGTCTTTTAAACTCACCGCAGTGCGGCAGTGTCAATAATGAGCCCGAAAGTTGGTTCAATAAAATCTGAAAATCAAAGAGTCCGAACTGATCTGAAATTGGCTGCCATATCGGCAGCAGACTCGTCTTCTCCCGTCCCTTCTCGGCAGGTACATACCTAACAGCAGCATGAAGAGGAGTGAATTCATCCCTATCTTTAACGTTGATGTTCGCACCATTGTCCAGCAAAGCCTGAATTGCTTTAACATCATTCACATGAATAGCCCTGTGCAGCAAAGATACACCTTCATCGTCCGTAGCGTTTAAATCATCCGTGCCTTCAAAAGCCTCGTTGGTAAAGTGTTTTGTTAAAACATTTTTTGCGGGCATAAAGGCTTGAATATGTGTTTTGGGAACAAATGGTTGAATGTATTGTCTTGATCCTTTTGCACTTCCAGGGTTGGAGATAAGTTCGAGCGAATCACTGTCAAGCCAGGGCTGCACTTTGGTCAGGGACGTGTTGCTTCGCTGGCTTCCTCTAGACATGAGAATGCTTGGTATTATCTAACGAATGATAAAAGCATACATAATGATTAATCCTCCAGAGCGTTGTAGCCTACAGAAAAATTTCGGATTTCGAAGAGAAAATGGAATCGTAGAACGCAGTAAAAAGTGGTATCCTTAGAGACTATAAGGTAGCTCAACCTCAAAAAAAAAAAGACCCATAGAGCAGCATGCGGCAACGGCCCGCGTCAACATCATTCATTCTTCTGCCAGTTTCGTCTGGTTACAAAGACTTTATAAATAGTTTTACTCAGTATAAATCACGTTCCAGTTAGGATGCGAACGTCGAAAACCAAACAAGATTGGCCGCCGGATACCCTTGGGGCTCACTAATTTAACCTTAAATACCTTGTTTCGGGGTGTATTCACACTCTAACTGGAACGTTATTTGTATTGTTAACAGAGCGCTATCATATTGATGCCTTTTTAGTTATATCTTGTCAAAGTCTGATGAGTGAGCAGTTAATAAGACAGCTGAACAGAAATTCAACTCTGAAAGCTATATGATCAAAGAGATCAGTCCGGCTGATATTAAAAGAAGTTGCCACGACTCGCAGCCGCGCGCCTCTCAAAAATAATCTCTTTTTACAGCCTTTTTTACTGATGCGCTCACCAACTCTTATTTATTCATTTATTTATTTATTTTTTTAATTTATTTTTTTTGAACCATCGTTAGTCCAAAAGCGCCGTATTGGGTCCTTATTAAATAAGCAGCATACAAGGGATGCTCCCATAATTAAACGACAAAAACTTAGTAGATAAATTAATAACATAGTATATACACATATTACAAACCTAAAGTATTGTCGGAAATCATCTAAATACACTTACTTATTAAGCAGTCACCGCCTCGAGGAATGGCTAAATGACCGCTTTTATGAAACGCCATTTTTATAATCAAATCACATTTGATCACTCAATGTACAGTTTCCGCGCAAATTAAGGCACCCACAATTACTTACTCGGTTAAGAAACTCTAACAATACTGATGGCGTGACAAAGTAGAAAATATGAAAACGCTCTAATAAAACAGTAAGGCCAAGTTCCCTCAATAAGTAATGAAGGTCGGTACGAAATATTTGAGCACAAAGTGCAAGGGTAGAATTTTTGACGATTTCAAGCGGATTTGTGGTTATAAAAACGAACTTCACTTACTGTACCTGGTTTTGACCGTTTAATACAAGTCAAGGTAATAAAAGCAGAACGTTGGGACTTAGCAAAGGGTGACGCGAGCGCCCAGTAGATGTGACTGCTTAATAGAGGTCATAATTACAGTAATTAAAGGAAGTTATTTTTGGAATATTGAACACTGAGCGCTAATGGAGGGTGACCACTTAATCCGACTGTATGAAGGACATTTTGTAAATTTGACCTTCGCCACTCAGTGCGGAAACACATTGTTTAATTACGCACTATTGCCTCCACGAAATCGATTTAAATGTCTTGAAGCCATGAAGCAACATAATCAAATTCAGCATACATAGGCGTGCATTATAATATTGTTTGAGCACACCGATGGCGTAAGCAAAACTCAATATGTTGTTTAATTGCTTTGCAAGAAAAAAAATGTCGCACGAACGGCCTTGCATGATTAAATAAAATGACCGATCGAGAAAATGGACATAAAATCAAATTTTACAAGCGCACTGGTTGGTGAAGAAAAATAGTCACCCTGTCACCTTTTTTTTTTAATTTATTTATTTATTTATTTATTTTTTCTTTTTTTTTTTTGCCACAAGCAATCAAAAATGACAAGATTGAAAATACAGCGACTGAAGAACAGAACAGGCGTCAGGGTTGTGGCGTTTATCAGACTATAGGGGAATATTGTCGGTTTTCCTCAAGCTGAGTTTCCATTGGCAATGTTATAAATCGATCGGTCGTTGTGGTCAGTTGTGCGTGTGTCGAATTATACTGATGCACTTGGGAAATTTGGAGAGCACTTAAGAAGCTAGAGTTCTCTTCTGACACGTCTTTGGCGTGCTCTCCAAACTTCCCTCGTGCCTCCCAACTTGATGTACGCGCACCAAACCATGTACCAATTGTTACTTGAACGCCAGTTGCGCCAGAGTTTAAAGCAGGCCTTTTGTCTTAGTCTCTTCCTTTGCGAGATCCAACTGAAAAAACGAGAAATAGAAATACCATGCACTGTTACGTTGTCGAGTCACTGTTACCTGAGTTCTGTAGCGTGTCAGTCCCAGATTATCTTTTTCTGCCCGTTAGTCTCTTCAGTGTTTCAAAATTATATCGCCAAGTCACGATATCTTGTTGCGATCAGTCCAACACCAATAACTGTGCATATCGTCCTGATTTTAAGGCGATCAGTTATATTATTTATAATTGTATTCTAGACCATAACCCTTTTCATTAATTTAAATATTGCTCAGAACACATATGAAAGGTCACAGTTTTAATTAATGCTAATAATCTTATTTTCCCCACCAATATCACATTTATTATCATGATAGTACATCGCTTAATGAAGGATACCGAAAACTCAAAGTGTGTGTTTTTGCGAATTGAATCACGGATGAAATGTAAACTTCTAGCTTCTCGGTTTCCTCGATTATAGCCGACATACTGATCTTACGAGCGCAAAGACGACGAGGCGGTGAAAAAAAAATCATTATCGGAACACCTGTGTATATTTACATACGTATATCAAAATCTTAGGAATAATTTAGCCGTTATCAAGTATACCTGCGGCACTTTGCAAATAACGATTTTATTTTCTTCGCCTTGTCAATGTTTTTTTCCTATTATCACATGTTCAAACATGATTAAAATCTCTTGCGAACAATCCCGCCAATATCAGTCATGAAACAGGTTTAAAGTGTTCCGGTGGCTTGCTCTTTTTGAAGACGATTTATCAATATTCTATGACATATTTATGATTTTTTAGTAATCAAACACCAAAGCGGCTTATAACGAATGTAATCAGTCTGTTGAAAACCTGTATTCATTATCATTTATTCTCTTTCAGAGCTGACGGCCGAAAGCGACTTACTGAAACAAAAAAACAAAAACAAAAAAAAAGAAGAAGACGAAATTCTCATTTTCTTTTCATTCCATTTCTGTTTTGACATTATTTTTGTTTGTCAATGCACATGTCATTATTGTAATTACGTCATGCACTACTTGGTAATGACGGAGTTCAAGACTGGCGTTGCCGTTTACATTTTCTAAGAATAATAAAAAGTAAATCATAGAAACCAGGGGCCGGTCCCTCAAAGGTGTAATACGGCAACTCTATTTCAGGGATGAATCTGCCTTATTCCTAAAGGTATTCCTGGAATAAGGCAGATTTATTCATGGAATAGAGTTATTACACCTTTCAGGAACTGGCCCCAGAGCAATATAGTTCTCGCATTTACGGCTGCGATGTAACTGCCCACAAAACCGTTTGTCATGAAGCAGGATTCATTGTTGCGATCGGCTTTCTTCAGTTTTAACGACTATAAATTAAACAAATGAAAAGGCTTGCGTGAAGAACCCAGCCACCGATATCTTTTATCAAGAAGTTACCTTTAGGTTTTATTTCCGATAAGAATATTCAAATTATGAATCTTGAGTGAATATCATCTTATGCATTTGGCGAAATTTTCTGGTCATTTATCAGTTTCATTTGTTTCCGTGATTATAGTCGTAGAAGAATAATTAAACAGATGCTATCTGAAAACTGACGACTCTTGCTTTCGATAACGGCCCGAAATTGCCCGAAATTGCGCATAGTATACAAAAATACGCTTTATACCCTAGTCAATGGTCAAATGCATATGGGTGATGATGGCGATCGAATCGAAGACTGAAGCTTTCAAAAAAGAGTTCATTAGCAAGCCCAAACTATATCGGTATCTTATGGGACTAGATCACTGTTTTTCTCGATTTCACAAATTAACCTTTACTAAAAATTATTTGTGTCATGAGTTGTCATGACAGAAGCAAACCATAAATCGCAACTCTTGAAGAGTCATTGAAACAAACACCTGTCCAATCACTACGACATCGGATGAATCGATATAAAAATCAGTGAAGATGTACATCGTTATTGGGAGGAACTCGCGACATCTTTAATCGAAAATGCTCTCACAGCTCCTTACAAACAGGTGTACACAGGTCAGGGACGTACCGTCCTTCTTACCCCTGATAAATAAAACGAAACTTTAAAAGTCGTTCAGTTTATTACTATTTCGAGGGCGTGGAAATCATGCAGCTGTATTTGTACACATAACACCAAAAAGCTTCAGTTTCACATTATTATTCCTAAGACAAGCTAGGGAATTTTTTTAATTCAGTTTGTCAAATGTCAAGAAAAGAATATCGTTCGCAAAATAGCGCCCTGCTTGTGCTGCAAATCATTCGGCATGCGTACGTGCTATGTATGGCTTTGTAAATTAGACTGAGGTAAATTTCCTAATTTGGATAACAAATAACAGTGACTTTTAAACAGCCATTTTAATTAAAAACTACAAATCATTTGGCAAGCCTCACTATTGACGTAAATCGACGGACTGTTTTGCAATATAGCTATCTAGCGACCAACTGAATGAAGTTCCTACTTTGAAGGTCACTAAATCGAAATTTAAAAGCAACAAAGGCCTGTTACTCCTTTGTTTCGAAATTGTACGTAATGCGATAGGAAAGTACAGTCAGTAGTTTGCATCTGAATGGCCCCAAATTGGGAATTTAAACCCTGCATGTCAAAGGCATTAGCTGTCAAAGACATTAGTTGCTAGTCAGACCCCTTCTCTGCCGTTTATTTTCTATTGGCTCATAAAAGAGTCAAATTAATATTAAATGGGCTCATACTTTGATCTGGTGCTAGTACTCCATTTTCTTGCGTTTCTTATGATCGTAACAAAGGATGTAAATAAAGTGCTCGCTCACGTAACCAGAAGCCATATTGGTTTACTGAAATAAAAGAAAGAAGTTGCATAAAAATAGAGTTCAATGGCGCTAACTAGTTGGGGGAGGGGACAGGGAGCTGGTAACTTGTGTGAACAGGGGACGGGAGGGATTCGGAGGGCGGAAGAGGAGAGGGTAAGCGGGAAGCAGAAACCTTAAAACGGGGTAGGCGAAAGAGAATTTATTGGGGTCTGGAGCAACGCGAAAAAGGCAGGGAGTCAGGAGGAAAAGGCACGGTAGGCGAGAAAACAGGGTGTGGGAAGCGGGAGGCCTTGAAACTCCACCCCCTTCCCCACCCCGTTACTAAAACCCACTTATGCAGCAGTCCTTTCATTTGCCGTGCTGATTTATAGTTCATTCATAGCATCTAAAGGTTTTTTTTCTTATCTCCTCGTCTTTCGAATTTCGTTTGAGCAGGATTACCTAAATCCCGGTTGTCAAGTCTCTCACAATGGATTGTAGTTTACAAAGGGATTCCATGAACTCCCGGTAATCACCATCAGTGTGGCCAAAGAGCACAAACACCGGTTAGACTCGTGAAGCGAAAAAGAAGGACCCCCTCCCCCCGCCCCCTTCTTAGACCATTATCATTTTTCTTCGCCCTCCAGTCTCGCAGCGCTGTTGATGGCTTCCGCTCTGGACTGCCCAGGATGAAACGGCTGGCAGCTTCGAGTGTGTATTCCTTTTAATCTTCACGGGGTGCCGTCTACGAAACCCTGAAAAAATGTAGAGTCTGAAAACAAAAAAGATTCCGTTAACGGTTTTTTTTTCTGTATCGTATAGTAAACAGCCTTCTAGTTACTGTGTGCGGTTATTCAAAGAAACTGGACCCTATAAGCTATGAAAAAGCAGAGTTCTTCGCTTTCTTTGGCTCCGACGTTTCTTTGTGACACGTTTCCTGAAAGAACCGAGTGCTTTTTTGTTACTTTGCAGTAAATACAGTCTATTTTTTTTTACTCGCTCAATAATATTGCCTATTAGTGCCACGCCAGTTCTCAAAGAAAGCCACTTTAATTTTCTTAACTTAACCATTTTATATATCACGTTCACCTCTACATTAATTTTGCCACTAGGTCTTTTCCTCATGTGTCAAAACTGTACAAGCTTTTACAAAAGAATTACAATATTGCGCTCGAGTCAGACTCGATACCGTCGTTTATCATTAATTCGTACGTCGTTACACGCTAGTTGTACGTGACCAATCGAAGAAAATAGACCAAACTCAACACCCACAGATCAATGAGCGTCGTTAGTGTCGTGTAATCTAATACTAAGAAAGTAAAAGGAGGATGAAAGTCTTGCTCTTGACCTCAGATTATCGAAACAAGTTGGCCAAGTATTCTTGTTGGTAAGTAACAAAATAACTAGGCCGACGCACCCACACCACATCTTCATCATGGCTCAGGCTAATATATCCGTTGGGGTGAGTCTTTCTGGCTCATGTATCGCCAGTACGCGGGCTTGTTGTATGTTCTTTTCTTATCTTCATTGCATAAGTAAATATCGAATTTCAAGTTCATTTCAACCTGTATAAGGGTGTGCACTGTTTTCATTTTCTTCTCCACACTTTTAGGAAAATCGCCAAAAACTGACTGTGGTTTTACTCTCCTAATACTGCATTGCCGAAACAATGCAATTACAGGAACTCTACTATCTTGGCCATTCTCCAGTTTAGTTTTATTTCTAGATGTAATTTCACTTTAACTCCGCCTTTTCGGAGTAGCAATTAATGCGCGAGAAGCAAACGCTTTTTTGTAACTTAGTGTAGAAAGTGTGAATGGCTCATACAAACGGGTTTTCAAACTGTGCTATGCAACAAAATTCAGACGACATGGCTCTGCCGTTCATTTGCCGATTTGTAGTTTATCAGCTATAGCCCTGAGTAATTCACCCTGGGCGTCTACAGTGGCTTGTAGGTTCTTTATTCTTTCATCTTGTCTTTCACGTCGTTGCTGCTCATAGTTGTCCAAATCCTGGTCATCCTCGGCTGTGTCATTGGATTGTCGTTTGCGAAGCGAGTCAACGAAATCGCCATCGGTGAGACCTGAACCAGAGAGGGCCAACCTAATAAGAAAAGAAACCTGACTAAAATACAGCGATAAATGACATACTCGTACTGTTCAACAAAGACTTGCCACAAGTCGACCTCTCGAGTCTAACACCAAAAACGTCGAGAGGAGCGAGCTTTTTAGGCCGCGAAGCGGTCGAGCGAGGGCACGAAGCGAAGCGGCAAGCGTCGAAGTCGCGAGAGGTCGACTTGTCTCGCTTGAAGGGTTTTCATTTGCGTTTCGCGCCAAAAATGGGGAGTGGCGTGACCCCAATTTCAACCGCAAGTCACGTTTTGCTGCTCAAAATTACTTTTGATTGACAACTTTATCCTCGAGGGTCCCAAAGATCTACTCTGATTGGTCCAAGCGCAGCGACCCGTTTTTGGGTTGCTAAAATTGGCGCCAATCAAGTATGAAAAGTCCTTCTTCCCGCGCCATTTTACACGTAGGCTATATTAAATAGGACGAGGGACTTTATCGAAAGGCTATGTTCACCATGACTGGCCGTACAGAACTCCGATGGTGAAACGGTTCGCAAGTTGAACTTAAGCTTGGTGGTTTGCGGCTTGTTAACTTGGAGATGGTACAGCCCAGCCGCTTAAACAGGGAGAGCAGTGATACACCTAGTTGCCTGGTAAAAGAACTGAATTATTTATCCAATAGCAAACGGATTATGACTTTGAAACCTGTCAGTTCACCAACATCATTTAGCTCCGCCAACTTATTTATAATTTCTTTCTTCTTCGTACCAACATTTATACCATGCCATAGAAAATACAGCCAATCAGAATACAGGAAAGCCGTTGTATATTCGTCGGTATTCCACCTAACCTTTCCATCGTGCAATCGAATACTCATTGCGTGGGGTTATGTGTCTTTTCATGACATGGTATAAAATGGTCGTCTAAAGTTTTCGCGTTTCTCTCTATTTTCTTTGCATACACACGCTCGCCTTAAGGCTCGTGTGTATGCGAAGAAATACAAGTGACGAATGGGATATTCTAAGGTATATTCACTCGAAAGCATTGCATAACTAGTGTATAGCCAATGTTGTGCGCAGTCTTTCTAGAAAAAAAAGAAACCGGGCGATCGGTGTGACTGACGAAATCCCGAAATTATTAGGAAACTTCCTACTGCAACGAAAACCGGAATTCCAAACGATCGATTCTACGATCTAGTCGTGGATTCAGACCTAGTACTCAAGATTGGTTCCAGACCTTCCAAAGGCCTGACACTGAGCGCACAAAGGCAATGGTGACGACAATAAGCACTGAAGATAAGGATTCTGTTGGCCAAGGCGACAATGAACTTACAAGAGATTCATAAGGATGATGGAGACTGACAAGACGAACAGCATAAACATGACGTAAGATAGCGTGGTAGAGGAACATACGGGATGGTTGTGCCCGGTACAGTAGCGTTATTCACCACATTACTGGTCAATACATCAGAGTAGTCCATTTCACCAACCATCATGACAAATATTTTAACGAACGAAAAGTCCAACTGATGAAAAGTTGTCCTGAAACATAAAGGGCAGGATTAAGGTGAAATAACAGTTGATCATTTATCGATGTCCCTCTGAAAAACTGAAATATAATATAAAATTTAACTGATGTTATATTCGAGTTATCTTCTTGGAGATTACACGTTTGACACGCCAAGGTCCCTCCGCATTAGGTGTAAATGGACACAAGTAAATTACCAGGGACAAGATCGTCGGAAAACTGACACTTCCTAGCAAAAAACTTTGCCACTGGTGTCCTGATGAACGGAATACACAACTGCCAGTAACAGGCAACTTTAACTCTAACGTTAACTTGAGCTTAAAGCTTAAAGCACTAAGCTCGATAAAACACAAAACTCTTGGGTCTCCGGGTGCATAAAAAGACGAGGTTCTAAGAGAATCAGACAAAAGCTGTTCTTGTCTTTTTGTCGTAATTATTAATGATGACAGGCTATAATCGTGGCGGAGATTACACGTTTGACACGCCAAGGTCCCTCCGCATTAGGTGTAAATGGACACAAGTAAATTACCAGGGACAAGATCGTCGGAAAACTGACACTTCCTAGCAAAAAACTTTGCCACTGGTGTCCTGATGAACGGAATACAACTGCCAGTAACAGGCAACTTTAACTCTAACGTTAACTTGAGCTTAAAGCTTAAAGCACTAAGCTCGATAAAACACAAAACTCTTGGGTCTCCGGTGGTGCATAAAAAGAGAGGTTCTAAGAGAATCAGACAAAAGCTGTTCTTGTCTTTTTGTCGTATTATTATGATGACAGGCTATAATCGTGGCCAGTTTAGTTAGGAGTAGTGAGTAGTTTTCGACTTTTGTCGAACCCTTTTATAGTCTCAAAAAACTAGCCTGCTTTGCTAATCAAGTCCTCCCACCAACCAATCAACGTTGAGTACTATCGGTATGGGTGGTGAATGGGTGCGTGGGTGGGACAACGGAGACCACTCGAAAGACAGTTCTGAATTAGGCCACTATCCTAAAGAAATTTACCTGTGGAAAATGAGTGTGGTTCCTTTCGAGAAATGCCACTGGAATAAGATTGTGTACTCTAAAACCTTCCACCAATTTCAGCTAAAAACTGCGAACAGATCAGCTTACGAGAAGAGTCTTAAAACGAAAGAAACTCTTTCGGAAAGAAGACGAAAGAACACTTGAAGTATTTTCATTGCCTCTCATATAATTACATGACTTTCTTAAGCTAACATTTAAAAGCTCACCTCTTCTTTAAGTAGAACATGGAAGACCAATGCGTAGCCGATAAGGACGACGGTGAAGAGGGCAATCACTTTAACAAACGTTACCAACACCTCAACGTACATGGTCACATATAGAGCCACGGAGCTAATGCGACGGAGGGAGAGAATCCAGTTTACGTATATTAGCAAAAGCGCTATGGTTCCCGCTCGCCATTGCACAAGTGCGTTTCCGTAAAGATCATCCTTGGTCACGTATGGAAGGATATAGATTAGTGCGGCTACGTGCATGGAGAGGTCTACAAAGTTTGTGTAATCTTTGAAGTAGTTGAGTCGAAGCCAAACCATCTGGATTATCTCCGTTAGAATTTTCAGAATCCCAACCGCAAAAATCACACCTGAGATCCCTCTTGATGACTCGTCGCTGTTCATAGCTTTATCAACTTCACTACTACCTGAAAGTCTAACTTTGCTCCTTTGATCGACTATGAAGAAAGAGAACAACACAAGAAACACGAAGAAAAGAGCGAAGTTGAGGTAGTTTAAAAACTTCCCCAACACTAGCCATTTCCATCGTAAGAGGACTTGTGTAACACTGTGATTCAGAAGGCCTTCTCTCCGGTACTTGGCCATGGTACCAGGGCCAAAGAAGTAACGACATCCTGAAAGAACGTCGAACGGGTCTAACGGGAATAAAGTGAAAGTAACCGTAAAGTCAGGGTGGGTGCTAGGTCGGTTACAGTAGGTGATGCATTGATCCAAAACGATTTCTGCCACCTCGGGAAGTTTTATAATCAGCTTTTCCATCGGTTTCACTTGATCCTTGGATGACGCGGTAACCACTTCTTTCCACCTGCAGTAGTCATAAAGTAGCAAACTAAGTGATGTTACAGTATCAAAATATTTTCAAAACCGTACATTAAACATTTTACATTTTTTATAGACATGGATCATGGTCTTCCTGTTCATCCGCAAACCAGCAAATTGATTTCACCCGGTATTGACTGTCTATTGACAGACATGAGATCACGCGCGCGCTTTGTCTTTGGTTTTGGGTTGTCCTGTTTTGTTTTTGTTTTGTTTTTTTTGTTGTTTGTTGTTGTTTGTTTTTTATATAAATATGAGCTGAATATTTCAACTGACAGCAAAAGTAACCAAGGTGCTTGCCCACATTTTCTGCGAGCCATAATCAATTCGGCAGCAACTCACTGATATTCGGCCCGACTATTTCAGATTGAAATGAGTTTTCAGCCTGGCCAACCTGGCTTTTCATGATGTTAAAGAAAATTGCTGAAAAAGTATTGTTAAAACAAACCTTAATTTTTTCAGGCTTTATTTTCACTGCTGCTTAAGTAGTATTCATAACTGCGATGATCATTCACATCTTCATGCTTTAATGCGCAGTTCAAATATATGATTTTCATATTATTCATTCTCACTTAAAACAAACCTTTCGTGTTTCACAAGCGTCTTTGCCACATCAAGGGAGTCCCATTCAATAGCTACATCCAGACAAGTCATGTCGTCCTTGTTTCGCGCTCCAACGTCAGCTCCTTGATCCAGCAAGTACTTCAATACATCAAGACGATTGTGCATGCATGCTATGTGAAGACCTGTGTTCTCTTCAGCATCCTTAATCTCCAGTGTACTGGGAATCATAGGATTCAACAGAAACTTCACAGTTTCCAGTGAACCAGCCTTGACCGCCAAATGAAGTGGAGTGTTCTGTTTGTGATCTTGAACGGTGACGTCGCCTCCTCTGCCAACAATAAGTCTGCACGCTTCCCTGAAAAAGAGTCATAAACCCAGCGATCATACTTTAAATCAACAGACCAAACCATCAGATCCAGTGATCATACTTTAAACCATCAGACAGTGCCTGGGTATGCAGTATTAGTGACAAGTTTTAAGAATTCCTCTTACCAAAATAATCTCCAGAAGTTTCGAATGTTTGGAATCAAAATCTTTCATGACTCGGTTTGAACAAGGACGCATGTGTACAGAAAACATGGACGTCAATAAGAAGTGCCTGACCTGAGGTATTTCTAATTCAAAACTTCGGTTTTGTTTCTGTTTAAACTTCGGCATTTTATCTTGTGTTGTTTTTCATTTTGATGAACACACTGTATCCTCTCTCAACGACTACACTGTACTTCTTACAAATGATCAACTCTTTCCAGCCACCACTCTTTTTAAGAGTTTGTAGTAGAGTTTTAAATTCCAGTTGACTACCTTTAATTTGACATTTTGTGTAGTCACTTATCAGTTACTGTGCTTTTTGCTACCTCAATGTGAAACTAACTTTGCACAAGTGCTCCTCCCTCCGCTGGTGCTAAGCCAGCAGGTTCAAACAAATTTTAATGGCTAGTTGGAAATAACTAGATACGACCACTGTCGGGCCATGAAAATTGGGTTGTATTAAGGTGGTAGAACTGAAATTTGGTCCATTTGTTTTTTACCCTTAAACTTAACCATAAGAGAATTTGATTTGAATATAAGTAATTCCAAAAGTATGGTAATGTTCTCTTGATTCCGATTATGAGAAAACTATAGCCAAAGTTTGTTGTTATGAGCGGCCAGTTTGAACACCATATTGGATACAGTGGGCCGACACATGCGGAGTTTGGTTTTCTAAGAAGAAACGAAGATGGCACCCACAATACAAGCGTATGTGACGCGATTTATGCGATGAATTGAATGAAATTAAGGGCACACACAGGCTGCATTTAAGAGTATTGTAATAAAAAAGGCAAAGAATATCGTTTCTGGGTGCAATTTACAGATTTCATTCTATAGATATGTAAGAAACTTTTTGTGCGAGCCCAGACCAGAAAGAGCTTTCTACTCAATAATATCGCTGCACAAAGAAATGATGCATGTTGTTTATTATAACAGGGAATAACTCACAAAAGGAACACAGTTTCAATCTGGGCTCGCACAGATTTTTTCCTTTTCTGGATGGGAATAATCTCCAGTATTATTTTTAAATGCATTTGTAAAGGTAAAGGTATAAAATGTACAAGTCTTATTTTTGAGCCCGCGACTCAAATGGGGTTTGCCACCTGAGGTGTGAAAATTGTCACCTCATAAATCATTGTTTTTTAAGTTAACTTTTTGCTGTCATAGCCTCTCATGTTTTTATTCCAGACCGTTGTTTTAATTTTGAGAAATTTCTGTCCAAAATGGGCCCTTTAAAGTCAGGTCTACCACCTTAACGTGGTGGTCGTATTGTGGAGTTCCACTATAGTTGAGTATCAGTGCTACTTAGCACAACGGGGTTAACCAGATCGAATTAGAATTTGGAAATGTTGTTTTTGAGGAAAGGAGAAACCGGAGAAAAACCAGACGGCCAAATAACGAAAACCAAAAACAAACTCGACCCACATACGCAATTGACACCGAATATAACAATGAAGCTCAGACCACATAGGTTGGAGGCGCCATCCCTGCTGCCACAGTGGTCTAGCATCCCCGTTCTACTTACGAGACTGGAAAAGAAGAAATTGCTCACGTGTGTTTGTTTAAAGCAGCGAGGTGGAGAGGAGCCATGCCATGTTGATCTCTGTCATTTACTAATTTCAGAAACATGGGGCATCTAACAAGAGACTTGATACATTCCAATGACCCATTTTCGGCCGCATGATGAAGTGGTATCTTGTTGTTGATATCCTTTTGTTCAACAGAAATATGTTGGTCTAGAAGGACATCAAGAATCTGCGGAATGAACAGAAAGAAACGTCGTTAGTGACTGCAGGATGATTTTGGCGGGTCTTCTTTTTTCCTTGAATCTGAGCAGCTGTATTTAAATCGGATGGTTAAAGCTCCATTTAAATCAATAATCGAAACGTTTTATCTTCAGTAGCCTGATGACTTCTGATGACTTCGTACATGATTGAAATTCGACCCATCTAAATTCAATTCTACAGTATGCCCTTTCTCTGTAATGACGGGGCTCCATACTACAACCAAATTCTGCACCCCAGGGACACAACACACTGTGTTTGGTGTTTTGCAGAACGGTTTATCCAAAACACTTCAGTACTGAATGTATAGCACATAACAAAGTGCCAACACACCTCAGTCTCCTCGTAACATGCGGCAACATGTATCACAGTCTCGAGATCGTAGTTCCTCAATTCCAAAAGCTTTCCTTTGCTTCTCTCCAGCAGCATTCGAAATACTTCACTCCTTCTCTGAATGACAGCTAAATGAAGTGCACTGCTACGTCTGGAGTCAAGAGCCATTAGGTCGGCTCCACGATCCAGTAACATCTCCGCCGCTTCCTTGGCTCCATGAACCACAGCGTACAAAAATGGCGTCATGTCCAACATGTTTTTAACTTCAATCCCCGCTCCATTTTCCAAAAGAATCTCCGCTGTTTTTGTCTCATTATATTGTGCAGCTCTACAACGAATAACGCAAAATATGGTTAACACCCCCAAGAATAGGGGTTCTACCTCCATCGACCGTCTAGAGTTTTTATTCGCCTAATGTACGAAATGTGTTATACATACATAGATACATTACTTTATTTACCCCCGGATTTTAGAGTATCTCCGAGGATTTAACCATCAGATGAGAGATAGACCACCACACCCTCAAGAGTTTTCATTCGCCTAATGTTCGAGAGGTGTTGAATACAGCACTTCTTATTCATGGACTAGCTTAATTGTTTGCTGTTTCTTTAAACCAGAGTGAAGTGCATGAAATATCAACTGAAAAAAATGATTCAATAATAAATAATAATAATAATAATAATAATAAATAGATAAATAAATAAATAAATAATAAATAAATAAAGATCCTCCCAACTACGAGCGCAAATCACGCGTAAGTAGTGGCGAAAAGGAAGACCGAAAAAAAAATTAAACTCGGTACATTGTTCGGGCTCCATGACCTCTATAATTCTGGTACAGTGCTCTTAGCAACTGAGCTTTAACGCCAACTCGAAGCAGATAAAATGCGAGCCCGTGCAGAAGTTCAAGAAATGAATATCGGTTATGGAGCAGGATCAGCCTTGGGAGAAGGCCCTTACAGATTAAATATACGATCGGCAACTTACAGGTGCAATGGTGTATTCAAATGCCCATCTCTAGAATCAATTACCGCTCCACTGGAAATCAACAGCTTTGTTATCTCCTCATGCCCATGCAAAGCCGCAGAATGCAACGGTGTGCCAAAGTTCAATCCTCTCGGAGCCTCAAGATCCACCCCATGGTGTAATAATAGCTCGACGACCCCAAGAAAACCTTTGCAACAGCTCATGTGCAGAGCGGCAGAGTCCTCCACATCTCTTGCTTCCAAGAAGTCCTTTAAAGAGATTTGACGTTTCTTCGCTGCAAAACAAGTAATTATAGTTGGTTCCATGCTCCTCAAAAGCAGTAAAAATGACAAGGGTATAATTCTTATTTACGCGCAATCGATCAAAGGTTAGTTATAATCTCGGACTGACCTTATATGTAACATCAGACCATCGCTCTCCACATCTCAATGATGAAAACACTATACGCCGCAATCGAACTGCCAGCATCTTAATTTCAGTAATGGCAAGTGCCATCTGGGGTGAGCGCCAAAACTACTAAGGGGGACGGTAGTGAGGGTAAATTTAGGCTTAAAGTATGTAGTTGTTTGTAGACAGGATACAGGGCTCCACTACTGCGGAATCGCAGAAAAGACCTGCTACTCCCGTTGCGTGTTTCCTGTTTTATGGGCTTTATTTGCGCCAGTAGCTGCGTAGGAATTAAAATGGTGAGTGTTTTATAAAGAAACAGCAAGCTATTACTAGAAGCTTACATGTCTAAAATAAATTGGGTATAGCTTTTCTGAAATTCTCTTCAAAAATAGTTTAAAATATTGCGCTTTTCAATAACACAAGGACTGCACATTTAAAATTCAAGCAACGGTTTCGCTTTTCACTGCCGCCAATAATCATACTGTACGTCTCAGAAAACGAAAAAGATGAGTTCAGAGGTGTCAAAAGGTAACTTTCGCGGGCAGTGATTGGTGGATTTCGATCCACTTTGTAGATTTCTCTTTTTCCAATTCGTTGGTCGCCGCCATAAAATATTAAATTAAATAATGATTGACGCAGCAAAATGGGAACCTCCTTTTTGTGTCAGAACGTGGTTAAAAAAAGATCGGGAAAAATTGTTTGCAGGAAGGTGTTGTTCGAAAACATGTTTGCAGATGTGCATAAAGAAATTTGCAGAGGAAATTGTTTCATACCCCCTCCCCTTCCCCCCCTCCAGAAATAATGGTCCGTCCCTTAGTGCATATAAAGCGGACGATTCTATACCTGCTGAGATTAGCAGCTCAAAGATCTCCACGTGGCCGTTAAAAGCCGCACAATGGACTGCAGTTGTCAAATTCGAGGTCTTAGCGGTAAGCTCAGCACCATGAGCCAAGAGCAGTTCACACAGATTCCTGTCCCCGCTAGCACAGGCTGCCAGAAATGGGGTTATTTTTGCTGAGTTGGCATGATTCACGTTTGTCCTGGGATCGTTCAGAAGAAGAGCAGCGATTTCTGTGTACGCTTTCCGAGCCGCGAACAAAAGTGGCGTGTCGTTTTCGTTGTCTGATATTGTTGGGTCCGCGCCTTTATGAAGTAAGACTTTTACGACTTCGGTTCCTCGGTGCCTGGAGAAAAACATTAACAGTCTGGAGCTTATTCACCCGATCACTCTAAATTTTAACACAGCGTTTATTCCCTCGATAACAGTGATACTAAATCCTCTTAATTTCGTGCACTTGCATAACATTTTCCAAATGGTTTCCACTTGGTTGGAAACATGTCGGCTAGAAGCCATATCACCCTGGTCTTAATAATCATACCGGCGGATCGGGCCTGTTTCATGCGCTGGATCAGATTGAGAGAACAGGCAAGGGGAATTTTTAATGTGTTAGAGGAGGAGGCGAACGGTATGGTATCTTGGCATTTCCTTCCAACATATCATCATAGGCGGCAATGCCAACAACCTGTATTCCCGAAACAGGTTGTGGTGCAACTTCGTTGGAGGGTCTCTCCTCCCCTCGCCGCAGATTCAAGGGGAACTGAATTGGTTATGGCCAACATCCAGAGAGAGGGACTTTTTTGATCAAGCTCTCAAGGTGGTGAGGTTTAAAGCATTTTTAAGACGATACTGGTATTCCCAACATACCTAACAGCGACATGAAGAGCTGTAAATCCCTTATTCTCCACTTGATCGATATCCACACCGCAGCTATCCAACAAAAAGGTGACTGATTCAGCTTGATTGCAGCGTGCAGCATGGTGCAGAATAGTGAAGCCATCGGAATCTTTAGCAGCCAATAATATTTGATCCCCAAATGGTAATGCATTTGCTCCCTCTTTCAGTCCTTCTTGCTTTAAGGCTTCGAAAACGCTGACGCCCTGTCCTTGTGACAGCATCCGCTGAAACTGTTTTGCAAATCCATTCCTCTTTTTACCCACAGTGGAAAGTTCCATGGGTGCCTCGTCCAGGAAGGCATCACGGGGAATGACTGCCCCATCCAGGGAGACATTAAGGGGTGTCACTGTCCTTCCCGATGAACTTAGTTTCGCCATGATTGTAGGACTTCCTGACATCACAAAGACAAAATATTCAAATGTGTTTATTGACATAGAATGAACTGAAAACTAGAATCGAAATCAGTTGAGATACAATGGCCAAGACATTAAATTATGATAAGTGCACCAGCAGAGCGTATGCATTGAGAAAACACACCCTCAGTGTTGAAAACTGGACTACATCCTTTATTTAACATGGTTAGTTCAGTAACCTCGGATTACAGCTACTTCAATAATCGCTGTACGCTAGTTCGGCGAAAATTTAAAATGAACACGCAGCAAAGAAGAAAGAGCAAATAATTACGTTACAGTGGAAGATCTGGAAGATGTTTCAGCGTAGGCTTATGTGCTGGCTTGAATTGCAGAAAACCCGGTACACGTACTGGCACCGCAACAATTCACCAACACCGATTTTTGGTTTAAGGATAAAGACGATAAAGACATTTTCCTCCACAAACGTTACAGTTGTCTGCTCAGGGAGCAATGGAAGTCGATCGTTTAGTTTGTAATAATGGCTAACTAAAAGCGACGCGGTGTAGGTTCCAAAAATTAAACAGAACACCTCGACTTGAATATCTCTAGTGCAACAACAAACCGCACAAACGAAGAAACCCGTCGTAGAAACAATTCAGTTTAAATATCTGCTCAATCGGTTTACATTGAGCGAATAAAATAAAATCGAACTGATCAAAAGGCCGCTTCCATCCGTTGAGATTTGGAATATCGCTACGACAGATACATGTTCGGAGGCATCAAAATCCTCCCGTTTCTTTGCTAGTAAAAGTACTGACCAAGCACAGTCTCTGAGATGGCGGGTATCTTTGTTCGGGATAATTGTATAACGCTATAATAACTTATATGCCGACCAGTTAGCTCAGTGGTAGAGAACCGGACTAGCGTACGGGAGGTCGCGGGTTCAAACCCCGCCCAGACCAACACTCAGGGTCTTTAAATAATTGAGAAGAAAGTGCTGCCTTTGTAATAACATCTGCAAATGGTTAGACTTTCTAGTCTTCTCGGATAAGGACGTAAACCGTAGGCCCCGACTCACATCTCTTTGTAATTGAATTCTGTGGGACGTAAAAGAACCCACACACTGTTCGAAAAGTGGAGGGGACGTAGTTCCCGGTGTGGTGGTCTATCTCTCATCTGATTGTTAAATGCTCGGAGATATTAGCTGCACAAGCTACTCTAAAATCCGAGGGTAAATAAAGTAATGTAATGTAATGTAATGTAATGTATAACTTCGGAAGTTATTTGGCAGCGATCATGCACCAACAAAGTAAGAGGGCAAAAGTCGCGTTTTGCCCGCTTAGAGCATAATTACAATTCAAGGAAACAGCAACCTGACAATGAAAAACCATATTTCCAACAAGTTTATGAAGAATTGTCCACATGATGACCCCAAACTAAACGGATTTTTAACAAGACCCCGCTAACAAATAACTGAAATAACTGAACATATCGACGGAAGCGAAGAGAAGGGATGCTCAAAAAACCTTGATGGCACAAAAATAAGGCTACTCTACGAAATAAGCCGGATTAACGTGAATTACTGATGTTCGCATCACATTTACCGTCCGCGCGAAAATAACTGGCGCGGGGCGCAGTGTCGTTTGGGTGAACATATCACCGCTTGTTATAGTATTAATTTCAATAGGCGACTACTTGAAGAGGCCCTGTCAGGGTAAATTCCGACAAGCGACATCGCCCAAAAAGTAGCGACAGCACATGAAATCAAATCCCGACGTGAGACATCATTCCCGCGAAAATTCCGATAGTGAAATCAAGGTCGAGAATTAGTGATTTAAACACCGACACGGGAGATTTTAAAATTCAGACAAGCGACACCCCCTTCCCCCACCCCCTCCCCCAACGTCCTTGCAGGGTCTCCTTGAACCTTGACGAACTTTGAATTGAGAAATAAATGAACTCAAATCTGCCCACCTTTTTCATTAGAGAATCTCACATATTGGTCTTCTGAGGGAACCGTTTTGTCCTCCATATTATTATTATTTATCCTGGATATAGACTGCATGCAGTGCCTAGTTTACTGACAGAGGTCGCCTGTTGTAGCGTGTGTTAAATCTGAAAAAAAAAGTTAACGAATATTAAACACTTGCGATATTTCGAAGAAATGGTGCCAAACCAGTCCCGTCTAAAGTGATATCAAAACGGAATCCAGCTTAACAATCAGAGATGCAATACATGCACGGCCACCAAACCAAATAAACTCAGTGGAAATTTATTTGCATCAAAGCTCTTCTTCCAAATTACTTTAAGGAGTGTGTATAAAATTATTCCAATAACAATCAACTGGAACAGGGTTCAAATTTTGTAGCCGTCGAGAAATTAGGACGTAAATCTCATTTCCATCGGAATTCATCAGCGGCACAAGACCGCTTTAACAAAATTTCAGGACTGGGTGATTGAGAAAAGGAATAAAATGATCCACTCTTTGAGTTTCGTGCGCTAACGCAGGATGTAATATTCTCACACACGACAAACAATTTACCGATTTACCGGCTCACCGGCTCGCTATACATGTATCATACAGCTTAACCAAACAAAAAGACGAAAGAGATGTGTACAGGAATATAAGATAAATTTTCGACCACGTCTGATAAGATCGATTTGCAAATACGTACCAGATTCAATAATCCCTAATTAATTCACAAGTCGCCATGTTCATCTCGTGGTGCTCTTGACGAATATCGATGACTGAGTGAGCTTTACAGTATCTCCCTTCTATCATCCCTATGAAATCGGCTGTGAGATACAAGCCTGATTTCAAACCATAAGAGTTTCTGTGAGTGGTGTTATGTCTGACTATTTTTGCGTTGTGTGACGCTTTTGTGTCGCCGCTTCGCAACGCACCAGGCAGAATCAACAAACAGTGATAAACGGTCTAGTGCCCAGGATCTCCGCGGCTTACCATATTTGACCGATAATGACACAAATCAGTTCTTCAAATGAAGACGTTTTTCAGGAAAACACCTCAAATTTCGATTGAGCGAAAACCAAATCTGCTCCAAAAGTTACTGAACGTTTACAGAAGCGATTCTGACTAACGAGGCCAGTCCTTTTGTTGATGAAATTTCTTGATCAATTTTATCTCTGATTACACATGATTTCCTTCAATTACATTCGTTAGTAATTTGGAGACACAAAACCCATTTTGCTCCTCCCGGAACTACCTTATGTTTAACCTTCTCCAGTTTGCGTCATTTTCATTCCCTTTCAGTTTTGCTATAACCATATAGAAATTTATAACTATTTTAAAAACTTTATAAATTTTAAAAACTATTTTACAAGAACAAATCACAACTTTAACACTAGGAACAGATTTTCATCAGTTGAACTTCCGAAGATGAAACTGGAGTTTGGTCGACAAAGTTTTTCTTTTTTAGGTGTTCTTTATTTACAATAGTTTACCGTTAGAGATCAAGAAACTGAACTCCAGAGACTTATTTAGGCAAAAAGTCAACGAACATTTTTATTTGTGGTTTTTTTATAGTATCACTTTTTACCGCTGTATTAGAGATCCGGAAACTGAACTCCAGAGTCTTATATAGGCAAAAAGTCAACGAACATTTTTATTTGTAGCTTTTTTTATAGTATCGCTTTTTACCGCTGTATTTTCCACTTGTACATTTAACACTTTTTTTTTACTTTTTTAGTATTAACAGGACCCATTTGGTAACAGTACTATTTGTACTGATGGGTTTATCCTGTTTAAATATTCGTTTGTTATTTTATTTTTTTTTTTCAGTGCTTCTCGTTTTGTTAGAACTGATTCGGTTCCGTGGCATCGTTTGCAGTATTCATCCTTAATATTTTTGCTGCATTTTTAGCTGTTATATTTACACTTTTAGTTTCACAAGAAACTACTTCAGACATTAACTACGAATGTTTACACAATGCGTGTGCTAATAACGTAGTTACTATGCAAAGAGCATCAACGCAAAGCTCTGGGGTAAAGTTATGTAAATCAACCTTAGCACACGAAGACGGTGACTGGTCTAAACAGAGCGAAGGTGTCAAAGACGCGGTAATATATTCACCAGTGGGAATACACCCGAAGACAATTGAAACACAATGCAAAGCGAACATATGCCCCCTCTTATTCAAAGACGTAATCCGTATTTAAAGAGACAGTCATAAAGGTCGCTTTGGCATCGGCAAGTGCCTAGCAAGATAGATTCAAGGAAACTCTGCTTTTGACAGAATGCTTTCTCCCTATCTTTTAACCTGACTGCTTTTCTTGGCTTCTTTGCCGGTATCTAAATCACCATGAACACCGGTTTTGCTCCATCACCGCTGAAGACTGTATCGCCAACGGACGATTACCGCTCTACCAAAAATGTATTTTTCGAGTTGGAGCCGTTAATGTACAAAAACAACAATTTGTTCGAAGCCGCAGCTAGTGGACAAGTGGAGGACATTCAAGCGTATTTTTCAACTGACAAACTGAAAGCGGACGTTCTGGACCAAAACGGTTACAGCGCTTTACACCACGCGGCGAGAATGAACCGAGTGCCTGTCATAGAGTTCATGAACACCGCCGGTGCTACTTTAGACATTTACAGCAAAGATGGCTTCACTCCACTCCACGTTGCTGCAAGGTAAATACGGGGTAAATATGGGATTTTAACTGAAACTTTAATAATATTATATTAATTCGTAGGTTTACTCGGAGTGAACATTGTCCAGGAAGATGAGGCATGCCAACGTCGCTATATTCAAGGCGATGGCTCTTCTTATGGTTGCACTTGTAAACACACCGAGCACAGTTTAAATTTAGGTTACCTAGTTTTATAGTGTTATGACGAACAAATAAAGAAATAAGCGGTTTAAACAAATATAAATGTATTTGCGCGAGGAGCGGGCATAATAGTCTAAATTAAACTTAATTGAAATGTTAACCTATGGAGCTCCAAGCCTCAGTTAAAGGATGACCTTTATTTTTTCCCCTCTTTTTTCTCGGGATCTGAGTATCCTTTTCAATTTGTTTAGATACAAATTGGCAGCAAGTCTTTGACCATTAAAGCTTACCTTATGGGCTTCAAAAAATTATGGAAAATATTCACTGCAATGTCCAAATTTCAAATGTAAAAACAAAACATAGCTTTTGTATAATTGCACTTATATTGCGTGTCCTGCTGATAATGGAGGAGGTCGAAAGTTAATTTAGTAGCAGGTTAGATATGTATTAGGTGCCTGTTTTCGGCAACATTTTGATTATCGATGGAAGTCGGTTGAAATTTTCATTTACCCATTTCGTGTACACTTTAACTCCGTTTCTTGTTTTGTTTCCGATCGAAGACCTAAATTAAGCGAGCAAATTCAATAACCGATTGAGAGGAAAAAACAAGGAAATAGCCAGAGGGCTGAAAAAGCATTTTTGGAAGTGCAAGCGAATTTACAGTATAGACCGATGACGAAAGACACTCACAAAACGATACAGCGATAACACAAGGTTCAGAGCTTTCTTCAAGTGTGATAAGTCGGTACTGAGTTCTTTTCTATTCTGTGAATACAGTTCAATATAACCGAAGCCTTATCGACGTGAGGGTGTTGATAGCGCACACGGGGACATAAAATATTAAGATTTTTTTTTTTTATCATCCAAGCAATAGCCACCAAACATCATAACTTCCTCTTCAGCGACAATGTGAAGGATTTCTAATTTCAACTAAATTAACGCAAGCAAATTCAATAACCGATTGAGAGGAAAAAACAAGGAATAGCCAGAGGGCTGAAAAAGCATTTTGGAAGTGCAAGCGAATTTACAGTATAGACCGATGACGAAAGACACTCACAAAACGATATATACAGCGATAACACAAGGTTCAGAGCTTTCTTCAAGTGTGATAAGTCGGTACTGAGTTCTTTTCTATTCTGTGAATACAGTTCAATATAACCGAAGCCTTATCGACGTGAGGGTGTTGATAGCGCACACGGGGACATAAAATATTAAGATGTTTTTTTTTTATCATCCAAGCAATAGCCACCAAACATCATAACTTCCTCTTCAGCGACAATGTGAAGGATTTCTAATTTCATATTCATATACGTAACGGACAAAAGTGTTTGAAGATTGTTTGTAAGTCACCATATTATTATCGGGCACTCGAGGCACATCATAAAAGCCACAGTTTATGACAAGTCATTGTTTACGTAAATCCACGGCAACGATATTTTGAGAAAATAAGTTCATCGCCATAATTTTTGCATTTTTATACCATTTTAGTGTTCACTTATTGGCTTTGGTAATCAAGAAATACTAAAGATTTAATTGCAAGATAACGGCTCTTCAAAATCACAATATAATTTTACGTCATCTAACGTCACCCTCCCATTTTAGGTCAAGATATTCAAATACTGTATATTTACTGAGAATTACTTACTGGATGAGATCAACCTGAATGAAATCAGTGTTATGAAACCACGCCATTGCTAAGGCAGATTCAATAATTCTTTTATCTTACATAAAAATTCGTCATTGCGGACGATCTTCGAAGCAGTTTTTGTTGTTGTTGTTTTCTTTTGTCATTATACATACTTATGCTGTATGTACATGTATAATGGCGCAGATTTCAACTGAATGTAGAAAATCTAAACCAAAATTACGTAACTTGTGACACATTAGTTTAGAAATGGCGTCCGTTTCCCCACCAATCACAGAACGCAACTTTGCAAAACCAAAGCAGGACTGCATGAAATACTTTCGATACGAAAGCCGCGCTAACGCAGTGGTATGTCTTACGCAGATCAAATGCCTTAGAAGCCCTGGACGCTCTGCTTAAGAAGGGGGCTAATCTAAACACTGAGTCCAAATACAGCCATTGTACCACTCTTCACCTTGCCGCGCAATTTGGCCACAGGCAGATTATCCAGCGGCTGCTAAAGGAGAGAAGCCTGGATATTGACGCCACTGACCAGCAAGGAATGACGGCTCTTCAAATGGCAATCAGTCGAGGATACGAGGAGATTTGTAACGATCTTATTAAAAACGAAGCTGGCGTTACTATGACTACCGCAAAGGGCCAAACCTGCCTCCATCTAGCGGCAGGCAGTGGTAATACAAATATTATGTCATCGATTGTCCAGTCTGGTAAGTATGAGGAATAAATATTTCTTTCACGCCCACGTTCGAATGGCATTTAAACTTCTAAACGTGCAGCCAAACTTTACTACAAAACAAGCAGTGAAAACGTAAAGCTTGTGGGATGTGGCTGGAGTGACAAGGATATACCTCACAAATTAATGTGATTTGGTAAGCTGAAGCCACTCTAAAGGCACTAAGGCCACATGGTAGCGGGCATTACCCCTTAAATCTACCAAAGCAAAGATTGAGCCCAAGCATTAGCAGCCATGGACAGCTGTTTCGGCCTTGTTAGGCCTCATCAGCATGGCATAGCTAATGCTCAGGCTCAAGTACCCACATATCCATGTGGGTACTTGAGCCTGAGCATTAGCTATGCCATGCTGATGAGGCCTAACAAGGCCGAAACAGCTGTCCATGGCTGCTAATGCTTGGGCTCAATCTTTGCTTTGGTAGATTTAAAGGGTAATGCCCGCTACCATGTGGCCTTAGTGCCTTTAGAGTGGCTTCAGCTTACCAAATCACATTAATTTGTGAGGTATATCCTTGTCACTCCAGTCACATCCCACAAGCTTTACGTTTTCACTGCTTGTTTTATGGATATGTGGGTACTTGAGCCTGAGCATTAGCTATGCCATGCTGATGAGGCCCAACAAGGCCGAAACAGCTGTCCATGGCTGCTAATGCTTGGGCTCAATCTTTGCTTTGGTAGATTTAAGGGGTAATGCCCGCTACCATGTGGCCTTAGTGCCTTTCGAGTGGCTTCAGCTTACCAAATCACATTAATTTGTGAGGGATATCCTTGTCACTCCAGCCACATCCCACAAGCTTTACGTTTTCACCGCTTGTTTTATGGATATGTGGGTACTTGAGCCTGAGCATTAGCTATGCCATGCTGATGAGGCCTAACAAGGCCGAAACAGCTGTCCATGGCTGCTAATGCTTGGGCTCAATCTTTGCTTTGGTAGATTTAAGGGGTAATGCCCGCTACCATGTGGCCTAGTGCCTTTAGAGTGGCTTCAGCTTACCAAATCACATTAATTTGTGAGGTATATCCTTACTACAAAACGTTTACCGTGGCGTCAAAAGGTCAGAATGAACTTAAATTTTTTTAAAATTAAGAACAGGCTCCTGTGGTGATCTATCCATCTCTAGATAGAGACAGTCATTGAGACTCGAGCGTCCAACTTCTTGTTCATTGTAACAGACAGTGTTCCACAAGACAGCGCCGCGATAACTAAGCGAGTCTTAAACATATTTTGTTTGGAACCTTGGCCTTGAACTTTGAGCGATATTTAATGATGTTCTCAGGTCAGGAATCCGGAATCCCGTTATTATAGCCTTTGTAAAACAGCTTGAAGATGTCTCATTTATAATACAAAGACAGCGTACTAGGCCATTGGTCGTAACTAAGAAAGTCATATGATCTCATCTCCTTAGATAAATTAAAAATAATCCTTGCAGCTCTGCAATGTAGTCTTTCTACTGAACCGAGTATATCAGAATTGCTACAAGATCCCCACAGAACTTAATCATATATCTCTCCATGGAGCACTTGGGATTCCACGGCAGAACTATGCTGCATGTACGACCCTAGTTAACTCTGAATAGTCGAACATGTATGTTAATTTATTAAGCCTGGCGCGAAAATATAACGACACTGACTAAATCGAAATTAGGCATAATAGTCCCTCTTACCTAATTTCCCCATTTGTTCGCCCGCCTATGTTTTAGCTTAGAATGTCTAGATGACCTCACGGCATTTTTCACTCATCGAAGACAAGAATGTTCAGAATTGACTCTGCTGTTAGTTTTTTATTGGTATTCTTAATCACTGTGTTAAGAAATAAAGGAAGAAATTGACGCCGAATTCTTTTGATGAGATAATTATGATTAAAGCTTCTCCCACCTTTGCTGTTTCTCTTTGCAAAAACTGATGTGTTTTATGCTCAGGCTCAAGTACCCACATATCCATGTGGGTACTTGAGCCTGAGCATTAGCTATGCCATGCTGATGAGGCCTAACAAGGCCGAAACAGCTGTCCATGGCTGCTAATGCTTGGGCTCAATCTTTGCTTTGGTAGATTTAAGGGGTAATGCCCGCTACCATGTGGCCTTAGTGCCTTTAGAGTGGCTTCAGCTTACCAAATCACATTAATTTGTGAGGTATATCCTTGTCACTCCAGTCACATCCCACAAGCTTTACGTTTTCACTGCTTGTTTTATGGATATGTGGGTACTTGAGCCTGAGCATTAGCTATGCCATGCTGATGAGGCCCAACAAGGCCGAAACAGCTGTCCATGGCTGCTAATGCTTGGGCTCAATCTTTGCTTTGGTAGATTTAAGGGGTAATGCCCGCTACCATGTGGCCTTAGTGCCTTTCGAGTGGCTTCAGCTTACCAAATCACATTAATTTGTGAGGGATATCCTTGTCACTCCAGCCACATCCCACAAGCTTTACGTTTTCACCGCTTGTTTTATGGATATGTGGGTACTTGAGCCTGAGCATTAGCTATGCCATGCTGATGAGGCCTAACAAGGCCGAAACAGCTGTCCATGGCTGCTAATGCTTGGGCTCAATCTTTGCTTTGGTAGATTTAAGGGGTAATGCCCGCTACCATGTGGCCCTAGTGCCTTTAGAGTGGCTTCAGCTTACCAAATCACATTAATTTGTGAGGTATATCCTTACTACAAAACGTTTACCGTGGCGTCAAAAGGTCAGAATGAACTTAAATTTTTTTAAAATTAAGAACAGGCTCCTGTGGTGATCTATCCATCTCTAGATAGAGACAGTCATTGAGACTCGAGCGTCCAACTTCTTGTTCATTGTAACAGACAGTGTTCCACAAGACAGCGCCGCGATAACTAAGCGAGTCTTAAACATATTTTGTTTGGAACCTTGGCCTTGAACTTTGAGCGATATTTAATGATGTTCTCAGGTCAGGAATCCGGAATCCCGTTATTATAGCCTTTGTAAAACAGCTTGAAGATGTCTCATTTATAATACAAAGACAGCGTACTAGGCCATTGGTCGTAACTAAGAAAGTCATATGATCTCATCTCCTTAGATAAATTAAAAATAATCCTTGCAGCTCTGCAATGTAGTCTTTCTACTGAACCGAGTATATCAGAATTGCTACAAGATCCCCACAGAACTTAATCATATATCTCTCCATGGAGCACTTGGGATTCCACGGCAGAACTATGCTGCATGTACGACCCTAGTTAACTCTGAATAGTCGAACATGTATGTTAATTTATTAAGCCTGGCGCGAAAATATAACGACACTGACTAAATCGAAATTAGGCATAATAGTCCCTCTTACCTAATTTCCCCATTTGTTCGCCCGCCTATGTTTTAGCTTAGAATGTCTAGATGACCTCACGGCATTTTTCACTCATCGAAGACAAGAATGTTCAGAATTGACTCTGCTGTTAGTTTTTTATTGGTATTCTTAATCACTGTGTTAAGAAATAAAGGAAGAAATTGACGCCGAATTCTTTTGATGAGATAATTATGATTAAAGCTTCTCCCACCTTTGCTGTTTCTCTTTGCAAAAACTGATGTGTTTTATTGTCTCTTGGATTCTTTAAATTTCCTTTGCATTAAATCTCATTACACGTTTTTCTTCCTTTTACAGCTCTTAGGATACATCTACGACACCCAGCTGACGCAGTAATGTCAGCCAAAAACATGCCAGAATTCCAGCGGTTTATAAACCAAAAAGATGCCGCCCAGAACACAGCACTCCACATTGCTGTTCAGGCAGGTAGCGCAGCCATGTGTCAGGTCCTTACACAGCATGGTGCTGATATCGACATGCAGAACAAGTGCCTTCAGACACCTCTCCACGTGGCAACAATTCGGAAGAATAAAAAGATTTTAGAGTTGCTCATCAAACAAGGGGCACAAACGAATTCGAAGGACTTCAAGGAGAAAACACCTTTACACAGGTATGGTAAATTATTTATTAAGAAAATATGGTAAGTAGATATTCTTCCAGCCGCATCCAATGCAAGCGCCCTTCTTGAAGGGGTACAGTAATGGTGGTAGTCTGTAAGTAGCTGGTCCCGCGATTGAGAGTCTGAAATTGGTAAATCTCATAAAACAGGTTCACAAATCTCCAAAATGCAAATTAGTTTACTTTTTTTTTCCAGACAAGTTAGGGGCCGAGCCAGTGTATAATTTGAGGGGGTTATAGTTCTTCGACACCTCAAAAAAGTCGATGAAAGCATACATGTATGACTTTTAATAATAATAATAATAATAATAATAATAATAATAATAATAATAATAATAATAATAATAATAATTAATAATAATAATAATAATTACCCCTGCCCCCTCCCACCTGCTTGTAAACAGGGACTTAATTTCATGAATGTGATCGTAACAAGATTTGAAAGCCGTGAACTCTTGATCATTCGGAAAGTCAGTGATCAGATTCAAACCTCGCTGCGCGTGGGCAACGCCGAACAAGGTGACCGTAGGGAGCTTTAGCAACGAGGACGGCAACGGCAACGAGAACGTCACAAAACAATAGATTTTTGTGAGCAAAAAAGGCTCTGCACCTGCGTTTTACATTTTGGTACATTTCTTTGTCGTCCTCTGCAAACGACAACCAACGAGAAATGACCAAATTTTAGGGTTTCTCGAGAAAGTGAGCGCATCACGGTAAATGTTTCTTTCTTTTCAGGCTTTATTTCATAGTAATTTAGTCCCTGGATAGTTCGCCACCATTTTCCAAGTTAAACAAATTGGAATAATCGCGAAAGAGTTACAAAAACTAGAAGTTAGATTGTGAAACGACATTTTCGTTGCTGTCGTCGTCGTTGTTGCTAAAGCTCCCTATTTCTTGCGTGCGAAAACGACAAAATTAATGGTATAGATTTGACAAAATATTTTTGAGCATGTTCTGGCGTCATAGAGACCTAGTGTTTCTAGATGAATGACTATGGTCAAGTTGGTTGACAAATCCTCCCTATTTTATTTGTAACGGTCTCGTTGCAAGGAGTCTTGTTGCAACAAGTATGTACAGCAAAGCTTTCTAACACCCAGCTTGACAATTCTTACATGATAACCCAAATTTAATTTAATGAGAAAGTGTTTTCCAAAGGTTGATGTCGCCTACGTTCTACAAAAAGTAATATCTTCAGTGACATCAAAAAATTGATAACGTGCGGATGTATTCATTACACAAGATATAATATTTCCATGAATCTTGTTATTCTTGAACAAGATGCTTATTTAAAATTATTCATTGAGAATTAAAACGATGTGCTAATAATAATGCGTTTTACCTGGGTGAGGAGGCAATATCATCTTCCTTCGCGACATACATGACTTGAATTGTTAATCAGAGTTCTAACCTTAAAGGAGCACTGTCACCGGGATTTTCGCTGTTTTTGGTTCAATTCTGTCAAAATTACTGCCTTTTATCTGTTATCGTGCAAAAAATGCTTTTACAGAATCAACAAGATGAATTCCAATGAAATTTTAGCAAGAAGTGCTAACCATAATAATCTTTTTGGTTATTTTTCAATGCATAGCTTGAAATTTTTGAAAAAACTGGCAAGTTTTTTCAAAATTTAATCCATGTCCATCCTCGTCATCTTACATGGAATACAGATGTTTATGGTGTCAATGCAGTACTACAGTCTTTGGCAACAAAACTAGACCATTATTTTAAGGTTTCCACTGATGCAGTGGCAGTTTTAAGTTTTTTAAAGCGATGGTACAATAGCGTGACACTGCCCCTTTAAGCTACATATGCAGGTATTTTCACGTGAAATGTACATAACAAACTTCTAACTTTTGTTATGTAGATATCCAGAAATTATACTTAACAATTAGATTTTGAGCTACAACAACAACAACTTTATTTATGACTTGTTATAAATAAAAAGATTTCTATTGCTAGATCGCCGATGAGTGCGCAGTCCGAATCAGGTATCACGCATAGAAATCGAGAGCGAATTATCTAATCAGTTGTTTTAGTATAAATCTACCATAGTCGTTCAAAACTAAGCAAGTAAATTATCGAAATCCTCCTCACAGGGCACTATCTACAACAACATATATACGGATGGCGAGTAGCGAAGCCAACAAGAGAACGGCATTCGTGATAGAACACAAGTACATTTATACGCAATGGAAATAGCGGTTATGTCAACTAGACAAACGGGGAAACGTGCTCTGAATTCAAATAAAACAAACCAAGTGTAGATGAAAAAAAGTTATCTGAAAGTTATACTTAAATTCCCATTAATAATAATTAAGGTTACTTGAGGGTGATTTATGGATCGGAAAGGGAATAACACTTGGGCTATCTTCCCATGTTTCAATCACTGAAAAGTCACCTATTAGGTATACACATTTAAAGAGCTTCTCTTAGTCTCTCCAAATAGTCCTCGATCGTTTACTTAGTTTCGCCTTGCTTACCTTTTATTGACAGCCAGTTACTGCAGAAACTGCGCATTTCATGGTCTTCCGCGCTTCACGAGCTAACATTTTCTGTTTTGCATCTTATGAACAACGGGCGATACCATACTTTTTTTTCTGAAAATGACAGCACTTTGCGCATGCTTCATATTCATATACCCAGTGGGAGATTGGGACTAATCCTTCCTCAATTTGTGTGCATGAAAGCCGGGGAAAATTTGGTATGTAATTATTAAATAATTACCACGTTATATGATGTCGTAACTCTTTAAGGTTTGCTATTCAGCCTGCGCCGGATATTCATCCTAGCTTTGAATACTCGCGAACCTACGGGAGCGGAGACATGCACTTCTTCTGTATTCGACCTGGAAGACCGCATTCAAAAACAAGCCAGCCTTTCAACTGGCTAGATCCAGAGCATTGTTTCTAAACAGTAAGCTTTGTCGTCAAACAATACATATATCCGAAGGTAGGTTTCTGAATTCGGTCCCAGTCTTGTGGCACTGTACCGTTTTACTAAGGAATGAACTTTCATCGCCTGTTTTTGGAACCCTTTGTTTCAATATAGTCACAACATATCGCATGTACACGCATCATCCTTAACAACTGCAGTGGTCTCATAGGAACCTGAAGAGGTCCATCGCTAAGATCGTAGCGGTTGTTCCCACCTTTACAATATACAAATTCAGGGGCTCCTGACAAATTATATTTAACCCTCCCTGCACGACCACTCTGGAATGAGGTTTCGCCACTCGAATAGCGTTCTTACAGTATCTGAATCCTATTCCTTTCAGAAGAAATATTAGGAAATGTTGCCCAACAATTATTGGATGTTATTATTGGAACTATGATTCCTATTTCTATTCGCCAAAAAGCCAACACTGAAACAATTATCTTTCAGTATTATTTTGTTAAGTTTATATTAATTACTGCCACGCCCCATGTAAAACCTTCCTTCTCTTAGTTCTCATCTGCTCTATTTATAGCAAGTTTTCCTTTTCTTAGAGCGGTTTTCAATTGAGTGTCGAAAGTAATTCGCGTTTTGCTTTGGTTTTGCATTGCTTCGCTCTGTGATTGGCCAGGAAAACTCGCGCCACTTTCTCAACCAATGAGAAGCTAAACAAAAACCAATCGTGACTTGCACGCGCGTATTTCCCGCGCTTTGCGCCAGCTACATGTAATTGCTTCGTATTCTGATTGGCTCATTGCACTGCTTTCTTCTGTTGTGATTGGTCGGAGTAATTGCTTTGGTTTTGGTTTTACGACACTCAATTGAAAAGCGCTCTATCTTAAAAAATTATGTTTCGTAAATTAGAAGGGGATATAATTAGCTTACTTTATCAGGCCTTTCTCCACTCCTTACCTTTTCTTACGCATTGTAACCTATCTTATTTAATATGATAATGTGGAGAAAAAATAAATATCAACGGGAGCACGGTCACGATAGTTTGGGTCATTATCAGAGACATAGAAAATGCCTTTAAATGATGGGAAACAGTGAAATAACAATTTGTCAGGGAAGATAAGTACCGAAGAGACAAGAATAAATGCAAACATGATGAGGATGGTGAAGGATAGAAGAAGATTGAAATTGATTACAAATGACCCTTTTGAAAAATTAAGGCTAAACTTTCCAAAATCCAAAGACCGTGACCATGCTCCTTAAAAAATGTGACCACCTCCCGTGAGCAACACTGTGTCGTAAGCGATCTATGTATGGAATTTAAAAAGTTTCGTTGTTCCCTATCTATATGATGGTTGTTTACTTCGAATTAACAGCCAATTGCAGATAAATGTATTTCAAGGGGCCCGGGTTCAATTCCCGGACTTGTTAGTTCTCTACTCTGCTCCGAGAGGTTTTTCTCCGGGTACTCCGGTTTTCCCCTCTCTCCAAAAACCAACATTTGATTTGATTTATTTAATTTGATTTATTTAGAGTTGATTTCATTTAGTCTCCCCAATTAGTAGAGCATCTGTGCTCGGCTAGATAGATTTGAGACTTAAATAAAGCGATTATTATTATTATTATTATTATTATTATTATTATTATTATTAACGCTCGTCTAAGGCAATACAATGTTTTCTTTAATCTTTCCAGTGCGGCGACTTTTGGAAACCCAGAATGCATTGAAATTCTTCTGAGGAACTTTGCAGCCGTGGAAGCTAAGGATGTCAATGGCTTGACGCCATTTCTGTGTGGCGTAGCCGCTGGTCAATTAAAATGTGTCGAATTGCTTTTGGATTCTGGAGCAGACATCATGGCACGTGATAAATTCCTACGGTCCTGTATTCACCTGGCGGTAGAAAACGATCAAGAGTACGTGCTAAAGATGCTGATGGAGAAGTCCGGTTCAGGACTTGCTAATGTTCCGGACGTACAGGAAAGGACTCCTCTCCATTACGCCGCATTATCTCCACACGTACGGGTAAGACATTTTAAGGAATTATGGGTTGTCATCCTGACGTCCAGCATGTTTACAGTATAGATATCCACAGATACGAATATCTCAGTATCATCTTGTAACATTTACCGACAACTGAATTTAACCCCTTAAGGCCCCAAGAGTGATAGTGAGCTAATTTCTCCCCAGTCACCTCTCAAAGTGCAGTTCGAAGGCTAAATGGCTTCGTGTACAAACTCTTCCGATCTCTTCCCGTTACTTTTCCATGACTGGGATTTTTTGAAAGTTTTGAAAGGATATTGAAGACGTTTGAATACTTTCTCACAACATCGCACAACATTGCTCTCGCTCTAATTTCAATATTTTCCCAGCATTTGTTCAACTTTTGTTCAAGTTTTGTCAGGTCAAAGCTTGAAACCGTTTGAACTGGCATTAACTGCCACAGGTAATAATTTAAGACATCTTTGATTGCACCTGACGTCACGGCGGCCATGTTGGTGGAAAGAACAATAGCGAAAAAGTCTTTTGGGAATTTTGCCAACATGGCCGTCTTATCACGTGAGTGCAATCAAAGAATACGATTCCCCTAAATTTAATCTTGTGATAAGTCATAATCTTGTACGCTTGACATAGTGGTTTTCAATGGAGTGTCGACAGTAATTTTTCTTTACTTTGGTTTTTGTTTACCGCCCTCTGTCATTGGTTAGCAAAACTTGCGCCACTTTCTCAACCAATAAGAAGCAAAATTGAAATCAATCGTGACTCGCGCGGTCGCATGTATTTTCCCGCGCTAGTTGTCAGCTACATACACTGTATATTTGCTTCGTATTATTATTGACTCATCGCGCTGTTTGTGTCTGCTGTGATTGTTTTACGACACTCAATTGAAAATCTGCGTTAACGAAATAAAAAATAGAGATGGAAACTAAAAGGGAAGAGATCATTGTTTTTCACTGACTGTAAAGTATATGTCAAGCGATAACAAACAAGAGAATTTTATTTCAAGCTCCTGCACCGAATAGTAGTTACAAAAAGAGAACTACATTCCTTTGGTCTCGTAAATGACACGCTTTGCATCTACTGTCGGGAGAATGATTCTATCATCCATACCTTTTGTAACTGTCACTGGTCTAAAGAATTTTTCTCCGAAGTTATTAAATGGTTTAATGCAGAAAATGTTGCCTCTCTCTCGCTATCTCCAACTGAAATTCTCTTCGGCAAAGCCCCCTTCAAGAATGATCCAAAAATACGGGAATTAAATTTTACCCTCTTCTTTGCTAAATATTATCTGTACACGCAAAAATTAGCACAAAAAATATATCTTTAGAAGAATTTAAAGTGAAGTTCTATTCTAGATTTCATCCTGAAAAGTTGCTTCGGTAATTATAACACTTAATTAATTTGATAAGAATAACTAAAGTTACAAGTAAAATATTATAAAGAATAAGAGATCGTGCAGTCAAGATGTCTTATTTTTTTGTGAATAGAACACCTTGAATCATCAACCTTAAACCCCAGTTCAGTGTAGCTTGAGCCGGTGTTTTCCTTAGTACCTGATATTTGTAATTGTCGGTATTGTAATCTATATTGTGTTTGTCAATAAAGCTCAGAAAAAAATTGTTTCTCACTGACTTAACGTTTGTTTTGATTTCTAGCTCCTGGACATTTTGCTGCAAAAGAAAGCAAACTGCCTGATCAAGGATGGCGCTGGAAAAACACCATTACACTTCGCAGCTGAAGCCGGAATGGTCCGCCATGTTGAAGCTCTTACCAAGGCATCGTTCTCTTCGGTCTTTCAGAAGGATCCTGATGATAGAACACCCTTGCATTTCGCGGCATTAAATGGAAAAGGGTTAGCTGTCTGTAGCGAATGCAGCAGCATTCGGACTTGCTATTAGGAAATGACTTTGGTTATTCCACCAAATCAGTTTAATGATGTTGACAGCTCCTTTCAAGAGAACATGATGAAAGCCCTCGGTCCTGTGTCCTGAGAAATGACACCAATTTGCCAAATGTTTCTACCGCTCAGGGTAGCCCCTTCAGATGCAAAAAAGCAGTCTCCTATCAATGGGAGCCCTAACTTGACTTAAGTACTTGTAGGATATCATTTGATAAAATGTAGGATATCATTTGATAAAACAAAAAGGAGTGTCGATGCTTTTTCATATCCCTACACATTTCCACTATATTCAGATTGACGTTGTCCAGGATTACTAGGGAAACGGGTAGTTCACAATGCTACGCTCGCTGTGAAATTTAGTCTTGCAAACGTTCATAGAAATCTAGAAAACATTTGAAAACCTAGACCATGTTATGGCACAAGTGAAGTCAAACTTGTGGAACTAAAAGTTTAATCGCTTCTTATTACAGAAAAATCTGCTCCGTTCTAATTCAAATGGGGGCTGAAGTGGACAGCGCTGACGCGTACGGCTGGACGCCGCTGTTGTTTGCTGCCAAAAACGGTTCAACTGGCTTAATTCGACTGTTCCTCGAGATAAACGCAAACATCGACCATGAAGACCGAAACGGAAACACAGCACTGCTCATAGCATCTGCTAGAGGTCACGTGGAAGCGGTGAACGTCCTGTTAGACCGGCAAGCAAGTTTAAACCCTGGAAACGATGGATTGAATTGCCTGGATGTCGCCATCGAAAACAAACAGGCTGGAGTTGTTATGGCTATTATTAGGAATGCTAGGTAAAAGAAAAAACTCAGTGAAATTAGCTTCTGCACAGTCATTGTAATCTCACTTATTCATTTTAGGACAAAAACCTTTTTCAGGCTGTATTCTTTCACATATACCAATGAAGCTATATAGGACGCTTTTCCTAAAAAAGAAACCGTTAAATGAAGAAATCATGTTTTTCCCTCGCTCATTGAGAAGTGTTGCTCTTGCTCCCAGGTGGAGGGACATCTTATCAGCAAAAAGCCCCGATGGTGAGAATCGTATGGGAAAGCTGATTGAAAGGTTTCCGGACGCTGCTAGATCAGTCATGGATCGCTGTATCCAGCGATCGTTGGCTCAACGATCCATTACGTATGATTTTCGTCTTCTTGATCCTGGCCCTGACGATCAAAGTGGACCGGGAAATGGGCCATTCTTTGGGCTGATGGACATGTTTAAGCACAAACAGAAAGATCTACTGGTGCATGACCTCTCCAGAAAACTTCTCAAGATCAAATGGCACACCTATGGATGGTTTGTTTACTGGACAAACCTTGCGTTATATGTATTTTTCCTCTTTGTCATGACGTATTTCATGTTAACTCAACGGAAGCAGATCAGACTTCAAAAGCGCATCAACCCTGGCGACGATGTGGATGACATTTTCGAGAAGAGAGACGACTTCAACAAAGTGAACCCCTTTTTGATCCTCGTATTTGCGTCACTTCACCTGGCCAAAGAATTGTACCAAATAGGCGTCCAACGAATGGAATACTTCAAACAGCTAACTAACCTGCTGGAATGGGCGCTTTATCTATCAACAATGATCTTCATCCTGCCCTATGTATCTATCAGTGTGTCGAGTCTCAGAGGTGACCCACGAGTGACCTGGCAGATAGGGACAGTCGCTGTCTTCTTGGGCTACATGAACTTGATACTGTTCGTGCAGACCTTGGATCACGTCGGCATCTACGTCACGATGTTTTTCCAAGTGGCAAAAACAGTGCTTCAGGCGATTAGTTTCTGCGTTTTGTTTGTCTTGGCTTTCTCTGTAGTTTTCTTCATACTGTTTAAGGAGCAGGTAAGCGGTTATTGCTAGGTAAAATCTCTATTCTTTTTTATAAGGGCTGAGATCTTCAGGTTATATGAGACGAGAATCAATAGGATTTAGTAACCATTTGCAACACTGGGTGATAACAGGAAGATCTTCTTACTTTCCTGATAACATTACCGAAAACATTACATCGATTGTTAAAATTCCCGCCTTCCTACAGTGTTTCAAAGCTGTAGTTTTGATTCCGACGGCCGGGAATTGGCGGAGCCTGGGTCAGAGTCAGTGTGACATCATCTCAGGGCCTGCGATTATAGCTTTTTGGTCGAAATTTTTCATCCTTGCTGTCACTTTGTGAGATAATATTTTTATTATTAAAACCGTAGTGAATGCTATTGCATGTTGCCAAAAATTTGACGGGTTCAAGAAGGCCATGTGTAGCGCGATAGTTCAAGCGTACTCGATTAACTGTGCACTTCGTGAGTTACTGGCCACTTTCGAGGACTGCTCCTCTGTTGTACCCGAAAGCTTCTCAAACGCCTCCCTGAGGACCTCAGTGTATAGAAAAAAGAATTTAAACGATGGAATTCCCGCTAGGTACGAAAACCATCGACTATAATCCTTTTTCTTGAAGAGTCGAGAACAAATGACCGAAAACTGAGATGGCGTCCAGTGTGCTCGCCGTTGCTTTACAAAATCGGTCCATTTTTTCCGTCTCCTAACACACTCCGAACAATGATCATCGTAAAAAGGTATTCTATGCATTACTATCCCATATTCAGGGTCACTTATGTTGTTGCAGTCGTAAACAACACATGAATCATCACGAACCCAATCGGACTACATATACAGTTTCCCTCTCGCGCTTGTTTATCAAAGGAAACCCCTGAGATGGCGTCACAACTCAAACTAGACCCATTTTCCTACATTATCGCGTCCATGGGCAAAAAAGCGCGAAATTTCGAAACTTTGAAAGGACACAACATCCGAAGAAAAAATGCTGGAGGAAAATTTTTTTCAATATAGCAATCAGGGCAATAGGGAGATTTTATGAGGCGAAAATGCCATGCAAATTGTTTGGGGTTAGTGGCACTTTAAAATGTCTGATCACACTTGTTGTATGCAAATATGGAAGGGTCCAGCGAGATAATGGTTTCTCTGTCTTGCTTTTAGACTGCGTTCAGCAGTTTTGAGATGGCGGTAATGCAAGTGTTAAAGATGACGCTCGGGGAACTTGATTACAACACTGTGATGGTTGACACCTTAAATGACACCAATCCTGTCACAAAAGCTCCTCTCCTACCTTACAGGGAATCCTCGGTCCTCTTCATGGGTTTGTTCATTTTTGCCATGCCCATTATTCTGATGAACCTTCTGGTAAGTAGCAGTTAAATGTTAATACTAATACTAATCTTCTCTCTCCCTGTTAATAGTCTAGTGGCTTAACGCAAAATTTGAGACGGATCGCGACATAGCGGATAAAAGTGCCAAACTTGGTATGCAGTTTCCTTGGGATATGAGTATAAAATATGGGATGGGTGCCCAAGAAAGAAAGTTCTCGTTAACGTATAAACTGGGAAATACTTTTCATCTTCACACTGCTGTGCTTGGTAACCAGGCTTTTGTCTCTTTTGTCTCAAAATAGTATTTTTGACAGTTTTGAAGTGCAAAATGGCTCAAAATTAATGCAAGGATTTCCTTGAATGATAACTGCTTATTTTCCTTTCATAAAAAGTTTCAAAATTGCTTGGTTAGCAAGCAATTGTTATTTTTATATATATTATAAGCCCTTTACAAAGTTTGTTAGGCAATTAAAAGATTACATTATGAACATTAGGAGTTCTGTGAAGATTTAATTTCAAAGGTCATCCAAATTATGCTCATTAATGTATAAATGCATATTACATAAATGTGGGTGGTTACCAAGCTCCACTTTTGAGGGGTTGTTTGCAGCACAGGCCTACCAAGCTTATCAGTTGTGCACTGAATCAAATGGTACGCTCTTTATTTCATCATAATAACAAATATGTTATTGTGATTAGCTAGACCTGGGACAGGTACTTTATTACATAAAGTTTTCCTGACACGTTAATTTCGCGAATTTTGCGATTTTAAAAGATTTGCAAAATTAAAGTGACAAAAACACGAGACGGACTTATATAACAGCAACCTGTATAAACTATTTGTTCCGAACTAAACACGTGACTGCTGTGTTCCAAATATGGGAAGAGAAAACGGCTACAGTTTTCAGTACTAAATGCTAACAGTAATTTGCTCTGTAAAAATATAATTTAGTGAGCTCACTTAAAGTATGTGTTAAAACGGCATAGAATTATAGTATAAAATCAATCAAAGTATAAAATATTTCATACTGATGGGATAAAATCAATCAGTCAGCTCAGAAGGTCTGTCATTCCCGTGAAGGGCATAGTGACCACTGGCGCTCGTTTCTCAAAACTCCGGAAAACATTTCGGGCCCGAAAAGTATTTTTCAACTCAGTTTTCTGTTGATTGCTACTAGCTTTGGGGGCAAACTAGCCCAATGTATTTATCAGTTTTATAGCAAGCTTCATCTTCATTATTAAAAGTATTAGAAGAATAATTTCTAGTTACGAACCTAGTGCACGTACAATAGTTTTTCGGGCCCGAAACGTTTTCGGGAGTTTTGAGAAACTCGCGCCAGACCCGGTAAGGTTTTAAGCAAAATGGTGAGTGAGAAAAAACAGTTCAGCACGCAAAGGAAAAACCATTGCTAATGAAATAACTGCGCAATTTAAGCGCAGTTAAGGGTAAAAACTCATTATTCATACGTTTTCAATTTCCGAGCCATATTGAAGCTGTATTCTTGTCCTGGGTGCCAGGGTAACCCTACCTGTGACATTTTGCTTGTAAAACCCGCCGGGCTATCTTTGACCCTCCTGCTGCGGTAACCCTGGTTACCCTTCCTGCTTGTAAACAGGGCCTTAACAAACGGAACGTTCACGGAAAGCGGTAGAAAACATTTTGCCAGTGGCAGATTTGTCATGTGCTAGGCAAACAGAGTGATCATGTTTCATTAGATCATGTTTCGCACCGCACCATTCGGCGGACTTCGATATTTCAAAGCAACGTTTCAGTTTCTTTGCCTGCGTGGAATAAAACATTATTTACGTTTTTGCTACAATGTTAACAGCGCTTGTTCTAAGCAAAACAAAAAAGTAGCTTTGGAGTACCGTACTTTTCACATCGTCGAAAGCCAGTTGTAAGCCGAAAAGCATATTTGCATATTCCATGTTTACCTGGCGTTGCCACGGTTGTGAGAAAACCCGAAAGTGCAGTGTCAGTGCCTGGTACAGTGTATTTGGTAGCTAAAAAACTTAACAGCAAAGAAAAGCGAGCGAAATTCAAAACAAGTCTTTCTCGGGATGAAAACGGCAACTGGTTGCCGTTGTGAAATACAAGGAACTCAAATAAGGGCTAACGTGAGTATTTGCACGACCCATCTTTCAATGCGAAACTGGAGCCATTCCTAATGCGAAAGTAACGCCAGCGGAACCGTTCCGACTTTAAGTTCCGACTTCCCCCGATAAATTGTCGACCCCTTCTGACTTTTCGCTCCTGAAAAATAATTTTGGAGTCCTAGCAGTATTATCGTGCACAGGACCACCAAGCGCAAGGAACACAAGGAACCAACACGAAATTAGGAGTGCGTTGTCCTTTCTCGAACGCAATAACTATTGTTCCTTTTGTATATATGAAATTCTGTAGATCAAAAGGGTTATTTGCTATTTTCTTGACATTAAAAGTAAAATTCTATTTTGTTATTTACTCCACAGGCACCCCATCATAGCTATTACGTTATTTGTTTGCTTACTAAAATGAGGACGATAGGCGATTGGATTGGGCACCCAACCTAGAATTAATTAACTAGTGCTAAGCTACATGTGTACAAATTTTGGCACTTTTGTCCAGTCTGTCATGATCATTCTGCTAAGCCACTAGACTATAAAATCAGTAAGAAATCAAGCTTATTTAGGTCGTGTGAAATGGTTCTAACTTCATCTTGGTAGTTTTTATAGTATGTAACACGACATTTTTAAGCAATGAATGGCGACAGTGGTCACGTCCCTCTACATTTCAGTGGCCCCCAACCAATAGTTTCGGTAGATATCTGTTCGGTGGAAGGTAGTTCGCCTTTGGCTTTTGGTGTCGACTAAAGAGTGCACTCGGATTTTCGCATTGGGGAAATCATAACCCCTGAGGTTTTCAGAGAGGACGTATTTGCTGTATTTGACACTCAAAAATGTCACCCAACATTTTCGGAAAGAAAACAGCTCCCTAGAAAGTTGGTGGAAAGTTCATTTCAGCTAGCATTTTCGGGCAATTAAAATTTCAGCTATGGAATCCGCCGTAGATCAAATTCTTCTAGCTAACGAAAATATCCTTTGGCTTTGAACACACTTCAAACACTATAAGGTGCTGGAAAATGCCTTTCTTTCTTTTTGCTGATTTGGCTTGTTGGGTGCCCCAGACATTTAACTTATATTTTTAGTGAATGATCTGATTTCGATCTTATGATGGACTCAAACGTACCACCGGAACCGCACGATTAACGTCTCTCTCCCACCAAGCGATTGCTGGCCGACCCGGAGGAAATGGTCCATTTTATAATCGCATGCTCAGTAACCTCAGTCAGTGACTTGGCCCAAGAATAGGAACGAGGCTGGTGGTGGCCTTGTTTTGATACAGATCTCGCTGCTTTTCTCAAATAAGTCATGTTGTTCTTATGAAAACTAGCCCATTTTGGCACGAGAAAGACATAGATGTTTTTATCAAAATATCATCTCCAGCCTCGCTTCCACTCAAAGGCAAGGTTACTGAACACAAAACTGTAAAATAGGCTATTGGGCGAGCAGAGGTCTACCAACATAATCCAAAACCATTTCGCGTACGCCCTGGTTAAATCGCTGTATGTCATATGTCACATATCACATATCACATGTCACATGTAGTATGTCACAGTTTACTCGCTGTATGCCATAGATTCAAATTGCATTTTCACGCCCTTAACAAACATAATACTTTAAAAGAATACTTACTTTGTGGTGACCAGCGAACACAAATCTATTCAACTGAAAGTTTCTGAAACCGAGACTATTTATAAGCCATACCTGCACACTTTGAAGAAACGCATTTTCGTGGGTAGTCAGTGAAGCTCTATATCTGTCTTCCACAGGTTGGTTTGGCAGTAGGTGACATAGAATCAGTCCAGAAATACGCCTTTCTGAGTAACAAAGGAAAGATCATTAATTTCGTCGTTGGAGTAGAACGAAACTTTCCAAAATGCATCACTCGCCGCTTTCACAGGCCTCAGATGGTGGTAACTGGGCGTAAAGTGGAAAAAAAGATCTCCTCACAGTAAGAATTTAATACGCATGCGCCTTGCTGCGTATTTTCTACTACAGTGCACCTTAAAGAAGAGCAAACAACGTTTAAAATGTTAAGAAACTTAATAATTTGGGCGCAATATCGAAAAGAATGTAAACTGAGTTTATGAGTAATAGGCCACTCACCAAGGGTTAATTCTCACAAGAACAGCTCTTGAATATCGTTCCGTTGCATGGCCTACTTACCTTAACAACTAAGTTGAGGTCACCAAAAGTATGATTCATTTTCATTCACCCGCAGACACAGATCTATTAGTTCGCTGCGAGATATTCAGTTCAAAGAGAGAGACATCTCTTGATGGCACCCAGGTACAAAACACACGCTCAGCCCAAGGAGGGATATACCCACCAGTCGTGTTGAATATTGTGAAATCCTGCAAGCCATGCACTGCATCCTAAATAGTTCTGAAAATCAAGCCGCGGATATCAACTTACCAAAGTAAAACACCTAAGTGGCACACGTACGCGTTGCGAGCCTATTTTCTGTGCTGTTTGTTGTTGCTTACAGTGGTTACATTCTGGAACGCATCATGTCATGTACCGTTTTCTTTTACGAAAACAGGAATTACACTTTTGAAGATATAGATTTCAGTCAAGAAGATGTCAACCAGCAAGACGAAGAAGAACAGAGACTGGAAGAGCTCGGCAAGGAACTGGCGAAGGCAAAGCAACGTCAAACCTTAATAATGGAAACTATGCACGACCAAATGAACCTTTTGCGGGCTATCGCCACCACAGTGGGCGTGAATATTTCCCGTGATGAAGGTGAAAATGTTCCCAGGAATATCGCCCTGTAGTTTGGCTATCATATTTGCCATTTGATATCAATGACAAGCAATGAATAGATCAATTTTGCTTCATCTTCAAATAATTACACGGGAACTAAACTTGTACACTTCGGTTTTCCAAGAGGTGGTGTCGTTGTATGTACACAACTTTTATTTATTGTGAAAATGTGCTCGCTTCTTTACGAGCTTTATCTGTTCCGAGAAGCAACTGAACAGTTTGCCAAGAACAAAGCTCAAGACAACATAGCAACAGACTCGTTACCAGACCTCTAACTTCCCAAAGGATAAAATCAGAGTTTCCTTCCCCCAAGAAGTGCTAGGTGTGAGTGAATATGGGCATTACACAGCACAAGTATAAGAAAGTCTGTTAGACCAAGGCATTTTTCTTTTGGGAAGGCAGAGGTCTGGTAACGAATATGTTGCTATGGTGACATCATAACCACTACCACAATTTTTTAGTTTTGGCAGCACATCAACCCAGCAAAATTTCAACCCTGTAGACTTGGTATTTGCACAGATATTCCATATTTTGTGATTTTACTTCATTTTGTGTCCACCTTGTGACGTCACAAGTCCTGTAATTTGCAAAAATCAAACTCGTGAATAACTCGGCAACCAAGAGTGCTATCACAATAAAATAAACGCTGTTCTTCTTTATTTTGAAAGCTCTTTTGAACAAGCTAATGAAAACTTTTGTGTCATATGCACTTTAAGCCATTTCGTTCAAGTAGCTGATCATAGGGTGTGGCCTTGCCATTGTACAAAAATCTCAAGCGCGCGCGTTTGTCCTTTCCACCTTGTTTATATTCCTTTTGCCACAGTGATAGCACGACCGCCCTTTGATTGCGATAATAAAAATAAAGCAGAATAAAAGCACGATACATAGCGTCTTTAGCTTTACAAGGTGAAATAGTCTTCAGCTTATTAAACGCATAAAACTCAAGCCACTGGTTATGGTTTTCAGTTTCGTGTTTTGATTAAACGTCCCAGGTTCTTTTCTAGGTAAAACTAAAATTAAAATTTTGGAGATTTTACCTTCGTCAGGTAAAAGACATTCTTAAGATCATATATCTGCTAGCCTGTTTTTCAGCACGGAAGCGTAGCGTGCTTTGTTTAGCTTTAAAAAAAAGAGCAGTTTGAATTAACAAGTTTTCCACTATGCGTGACATCTGGATTACTTGTGAGAGACATGCCACGTACACGAGTTCTAGTTCGAGAGAAGTGTCTACATAAATGTTTTCAAGTTTACCACAAAGAAAAAAATGTTTTGAGAGAGCCAAACTAAACTCCATATGTTTCCACTGAATTTCAGGCCGCCATGTTGGTGCCCCTAAGAGGGACACCAACATGCCGTCTCCATACTAAACACTATAATTTTGATTAAAACCTTTTGCTGAAAAACTTGATTTCGGAATATCGCACAGCCCTGAAACTTGGACACGTTGTTTCATTTATTACTCTTCTATAATATCTCAATTTCTTGACTTCATTATCCATAACTTCCATTACTTCCATTTCTTTATTTATCCTCGGATTTTAGAGTAGCTTGAATGTTAGGTGATTTCATTTGTTATTTGCAAAATATTGAGTGACTTGCAAACCAAGAATAGGATACCATCTAATTAGACCTCAATAGGTTTGATTGCAGTTACTGAACGATTAAATTTTATAATTTTCTTCAATTAATGAGAAGCGTACAATTAATAATAACAAGGTGGTCGTATTAATGAGGTTACCGTATAGCGGCCGGGTCCACTGTACTAGCCGCAATAAGGCGTGATAAGGGCTAGTTCACACATACGACGCAAATGCAAACAACGTTCATACGTCAAACTCAAACGCAAGGAAGGTGAGATACGCAAGCGCAGTCGAAGTCTTTTCCAAGATGGCGGACGAGACGGAGGTTTCTGTAACAGTGCTTTTCCTGCGTTTCGCATACCGACTGATAAAGAGACGACAAAGATGTTTCCAGACGTTTTTATCGCGTACAATGTACATCGTTAGAAAAAAGTAGGATTAGGTCCTATTATGTGGAAGTGCCGGGTAAAAGGGGGTGTCCCTTATGCGTTTACATCATATTATGGGTTTATTGCTTTAAATGGGGACAGTGAGAAGAGTCTGAGAAATCCTCAACCGAACCAGCACCCGTTGAAGACGTCATCTTGGGTTCAACTTCAACCGTGGAGGCATGGAACAAGTGTTTTGTTACCTTGTGTTTGCATTTGCGTTTACGTTGCCCTGGTTCACACGTGTGAAATGCAAACACAAGCGCAAGAAAATGAGAATTTTTTCCATTTCTTGCGTCAGTGCTTGCGCTTGCGTTTGCATTTGCATTACAGTAGTTCACGTGTGTATTTCCTTGCGTTCGCATTTGCACTTGCATTTGCATTTGCGTCGCACGTATGAACCAGGCTTAAACTTTGCACTGCACCGGTATCGCACAAGTCGTGGGCTCGAATCCCGTACAAACCAGAATTTTTTAGTTCCAGGCTTAAGCAGTGTTCATATCTGCGATGATCATTTACATATGATTCTTTAATCCCCAGTTCAAATATTTTTTTCATATATTAATTCTCATATGAATAAATCTTTACTGTTTCAGTTCTGTCTCGTGCGCGAGGAAAACATAGGCTCAAACGTTTTGCACCAACTTGAGAATTCTTGTTTGACATCTCCAAAATCTGGCCCGTAACTGAGACGAAACATATTGCATCCTACAGGAGCGATCCGGCAACCCAGTTTACCATCCATGATCCTTTAACTAACTTAAAAGAGGCGTGAGTACGGAAGCTTGTAAGTGCCATCCGAGTTGTTGAAAATCCGACATCCGAGTTGTGAAAATCCGATATCCGAGTTGTGAAAATCCGACATACGAGTTGTGAAAATCCGACATCCCAGTTTTGAAAATCCGACATCCGAGTTATGAAAATCCGACATCCGGGTTGTGAAAATCCGACATCCTGGTTGTGAAAATCCGACATCTGAGTTGTGAAAATCCGACATCCGAGTTGTTGAAAATCCGACGTCCGAGTTGTTGAAAATCCAAGTTAACTCCACCGCACGTGGGTATCTTTCTCGCTACTAGCTCGCTCGAAAGTACGACGATCCTTCCCTACTCCCACGTCGACCAACATGTTACAAGTTACAGAGAAAAATAAAACGAAACATCTTACTTTATTTCATACACAGACAACTTCCTTGCTAATCGCAACCGAATACAACGACACAAAACACGATACATTGGACGACAAATTCTTCATTCCATTTTAAAACAGTGACTGTTGTAAAGAGTCAGAAAATTTGAATATCGTATATCTCATTAGATGCTTTGGCGTGTAGTATCGCGGAGTATTATTTTGACGAGCCCATACTGCAAACAAAGATTTTATAGAAAGAAAACCTTTTTTTCGGGAAAGTGTGACAGGTTTTGCGTGACGCGCGAGAGGTTTTCTACAGCCAAATATCCAAATGTACAATATCGCAGAATATCTGTACTCGTCTCGTACGTTTTCTGTACTATAACTAAGGGCCTGTTCACATGGAGGTGGGGGACCCCAGGAAGGTGAGGTCTCCCGCCTCGATGGGGTTACCAGTCTCTCCATACAATCTCTCTTTATTTTGCGATCGGGTTCACATGTGAGGTGGGGTACCTCACCCGGAGGCGGGTTGCCCGATCAGCCAGGGCGGGAAACCCGCTTAGCTGGTTTTATCCATCTGAATGTTGGAGGGGGGGGGGGGTGGGGTGATGTTTATCCGGGCAATTGTCTCTGAATTCTTTGTTAATATACGTACTTAGCGGCCACGCGATAGCATTTTAAACCTCACCCCAGCGCCCCGGGGCTGCATGTGAAAGCCAGCTTTTTTGACCACAGCGAGGTGGGGAACCTCACCTACCCGAGGTCCCCCACCTCCATGTGAACAGGCCCTAAAAGAGTTGGATAATAAACTCCGGGAGAGCCTGCTAGCAAGCTATAACAAACCCAGGTTAATGAACCAATGAGAATGCAATGAGCTGTTCCCACGAGGTTTCTATGTTTAACCTTATTTATTACTTTTCACGACTCGGATTTTCAACAACTCAGATCAACGCGGATGTCGGATTTTTCACAACCGGGATGTCGGGTTTTCAACGACTCAGATGTCGGATTTTTACAAGTCAGATGTCGGATTTCGACAACTCGGATGTCGGATTTTCAACACTGACTCGGATGTCGGATTTTCACGACTCGGATGTCGGATTTTCAACAATTCGGATGTCGGATTTTCAACAGCTAGGATGGCACTTACAAGCTTCATTACGTGAGCACCTACATCTACCTTGCAAACAAAAGTCATAACCGGGACGTAAAAAATTGCGCAAAAGTTGAATGAAAAATTGCGTGAACCGGATATAAAACACCGCCCAATAAACATTTGCTTTTAGCTTGGTTTAGTTGTTTCGGTTTAGTTACAGTTAAGTTTAGTTCGTGGTGCCAAAATAAAACTCATCACATATAAAACGGAGACAAAACGAAACGTTCTCAGAATGAATGAAATTTAACGTGTGATAAAAACTATCTAAAAATACTGAAACTCTTCCTTAAAATACAAAAAAAACAATAAAATATGTACAAAAAAACTAAATTATACAATAAAAATCGAAAAACAATTGTTGATTTTGCTACGGCACCCATAGGCCACCATAGTCCACCGACTGTCATTATATTATTGTTTTTTATTTTATCTTATTTATTATTATTAATTTTTTTTTTTTTTTTTTTTTTTTTTTTTTTTTGCATTCAAACAACAGTCGGTATATCACGTCAAATAGAAAACTGGGTTGGGGATAATAGTACCGGGGGGTAGTCCCAGAAAAATTGGGTGGGATGTGCGGCCCGCTTCCTGAAACCCGCTTCCTGAAACCCTTACCTATTTCAGACCGAAATCTGCGAATTTCCCTACCCTATTTCAGACCTGATCAAAAATTCGATAACCTATTTCAGACCTATTTCACGTACACAGTCGGCGTATACATAATTAAAAGACAAAAAAGAAAGGCTTTTAATTGTTGATGGTCTAATCGCCCAATGATGAAAAAGTAGCTTCTTTTGAAAAACATACCTAATTCAAGACTAGAATGCACAATCCATATCCTATTTCAGACCGAAATGGTCAAAATCGATACCCTATTTCAGACAAAAACGGCTAAAAAACAATACCCTTTGGGGCCGCACATACCTACATAGCCCAAATAAGGGAGTACCACCCCCCCCCCCCCCCTCCCCGGGTAACAGTAATAGCCCCCCGGCTGTGTCACCTTTTAGCTAACAGCGGTTGAATCTTAATTCTGGCGCAGTTTAACAAATCAAAATTAGGCTATGACATAAAAAGACTTTGAGCTGCTTTGTAGTATAAAATGGGCCATACTTTTCACGATTACCAAGGTGCTCGTCATACATCCATGGGACGTGACGATATGTTTGTTTCGCATCACTGAAGGTGAGAACAGGATGTCGTGTTAATTGTATTGTGGTATCCTTAGAAACCTTTGTTTCTGAGTTCTGCTCAGTAATTAAAGCGACCGCGCATTCTAGATTGTATCATGTTATTCATATGTATGTAAATGCGTGTATGTGGATGTAGTTTTTCATTTCCCATTGCAAAATGCCTAACAGAGATAAACCTGGCGATACAGAGTCTGACGGGACAAATTCCACAACAAACATGGGTGAATATCGTAGTCTTGTTACGAGGTTTCGGAACAGCCCTATGGTTCCCAGAAAAACTAACAGTCCGCAGTTGGGAACCGGTTCAAGGCCACAACTCCGAGACGAGTCCCTTCGCTTCGGGATTAAAATGGGGCCTTTGCAAGACGCAAATATCCCTTTCCACCGAGCCGCTGCCCGTGGAAATACCGAAGACGTGCGGACGTTTCTGTCCGAGAAAAAGTACGCTGTGGACGCTTTAGACGAACACGGTTTCACGGCGCTGCACTACGCAGCGCAAAACAACCACGTCTTTATCATCAACATGCTCATTGATTTTGGCGCTAAAGTCGGGGTAACAGGAGTAGATGGGTCAACTCCTCTTCATCTGGCGGCAAGGTAAGCGAATAACACGTACATATAGCGACGTACTAGACGGACGAGTATTAACAGACCAAATAAAACCAAATCGACCAAATGGAAACAGTGTTGTTTACACTTGAGGTGAGACAAGAAAATCTTTACCTTTAAATTTTGATTGTGTAGGAGCTCCAAGGTATGGGAATTAGGGTCTCCCAAATTTGTTAATTAAGGCTGATTACCAATCAAAACTTTTGTACAAAACAGCTGAACTGATTTTATTCGTCTGAATGAAGACTGAAGAATGTCGACAGCTGGCGCGTTGATACAACTGGCTTGTTTTATTGTCACTGCAAAATAAGTTATACGTGATTTATACATATCTGGCAGCGGTAGTCCAGAACGAAATGTCGTAAACCTTCTCCCACGAGAAAGTATTAAAGCGATGTTAATTCTGGCGTTGGGCTAAAAATGATCAATATTTCTAATCATTACAGAATAAAATTAATCTGATTGTCAACAACGCCAGGACACTTTACGATGTGATTGAAAATTGGACTTGGTTTTCAGAAATCAAACTTCCTTGCAATTTTCTAACAGGGTCAGAAACGACAACAAATCGTGTACAAAGATTGTCGATCGCTTATCGCGAGTCGTGATATTGCATGACTGTGTTTGTCTTGTATTGAAATGTAATTCATTGAAATCCCTAAATAATCGATCTGGTGGATTAATGTCGATAATTTCCCCAAAGGAAACGTCAGTCACTTGCACCCACTTACATGACATTTACTCATGAAAAGTTTGTTTTCTTCTTGGCCTTGCCTTTTTGATATAAAAAGAAATATTGATATACGTCAACAAACACGACCTTCATGTGTTCGGCATTGTTAGTCATTTGCCCCCTCAACAAAAATGCCATTAGATGCAAATGAATTACGCGCCAATGTCACGAAAGTAGCCTTACCGGATTTTACCGGGGGATTTTTCTTTTGGATGCTATTAATTTCGCGCACTTCCAACTATTGATCAAAAATTGACACTGTTGGAGTGGTAGGACGCAAGACTGGAACGCTGAGACATGCAATGAAAATACGTAGTTATGCACATGTCATCGGCTTCCCCGTGGGGTCGATCCCCGGGTCTACCAGGGAGATATGTAGGGGAATACAAAGAGATGGATGGGATTCTTTGCCCGAGGGTTGGGGAAAATCTTGACATTGTTATACGAACGAAGATTAGGGGGTGGGGGAAATCACGAGTTTGAAAAGGATGTCACGGGAATTTTCAGCTGAGAGACACCTAACCCAGGGGACTTTGTCTTGAGAGATTCCCCGACCCCCCGGGGAAATTCCTCAAGTTTGCTTGATTGATTTTACAATCCCCCTGGTTAGCCACGGGGAAGCCGATGACATGTGCATTAGTCCCAGTTCTCATACACGTTTTTCTGACAAATAGGTGTAGTAAACCTCAAGCTTGAAGATCGCATGAATAATAACACTCACACACATAAGAAAAAACATTCTTCATGGTCACGCCGCAGATTTCTGGCCACCATAGCAACCTCTTTGTCACTTTGTCAGTGAAATAAAATAAAACGCGGCCAAGGTTATCTTATGGGCGAGTTTTATTCATTCGGGTATTTTCGCCGTATTTAAGCCAATTAGGCTCGCGATAGACTGTTCCAGGCTCTCAGATATTTATAGGGGCGAGCGCGCGAGAAGGAGCGAAGAAAACCTCCCGCGCGATTTTCTTCCCTCCCTCTTCGCTCGTTGTTTCGTGTTTCGCTCTTCGCTCGCCCCAAATATCTGAGAGCCTGGAACAGGGTAGGCTTGGGAAAACGCTCTGAACGCTATCTATATATGGCTAATATGCAGCGACAATCAAAATTCCTTCCTCTATGAATTCTAACCCTCGGCACACAATTTACATCAGCAGCTGTCTCTCTTTCTATCCGCGGCATCCGGCGAAAGTACTGTATCGCTCAAGAACATTTATATGCAAACGCATTAGGACGTCATCAAAATATTGCAATAGCAGAGCCTCATTGCAGGCGGCAGTGATTCAAGTTCCAGTCTCAGGCTAGGCACTATAGTTATAAAAATACATCTTTCCAAAGTCTTTAGTTTTTAACTTTTGATTCTGACCAGGCAGTGAAACTTTATCGACACGCCTAGAAAGATCACGTAAAAGTGACGGTAAAATGGCCACATTGAGAGGCACATCTTGCAAAATAGCGAAAATATGGTTCTACAAAGTTGGGGAAGCTATGACTTTAGGATTTTGAAAGCAACAATTTTAAGGTTCTCTTTCCAGCAGTGTTGTCAGATTTTTCGTTACATCATGGCCAATTTCAAAAGTTAAAAAAAACGTGGAAGGGTCTAGTAAGGCTAGAGTGGAATTCACTTCAATCAAAAAGAAAAATGAACCTAAAGAAAAGTGAAGAGATTCCCTTGGATTTCGTTTGTTTGGTTACATATCATTCAAATTCAAATTCAAATTCCAATAACATCCTTATCTCACTTGTCACCTGTGCTCACACCTCAACTGATTTCTTTATAAAAATTCTTTGTTATCAGGTTCAATTCCAGGGATGCCCTTGTTTCCCTACTCGAATCAGGAGCTAACGTAAGCTTAACCAATAGCGTCACGGGCTCGACAACTTTACACGAAGCCGCAGCGTTTGGAAACCGAGAAATCGTGGAGCAGTTACTCAGGGATAACAAGGCTGATGCCAACGCTTCAGACTTCAAGGCGATGACACCACTCATGCACGCCAGCGGTTCTGGTGATAGCATTATTTGTGATTATCTCCTGCGGTATGGAGCCAACGTTGATAGCTGTTCAGCGGAAGGAATGACCGCGCTTCACTTCGCTTCCACCAACGGAGATTCACGCGTCACTCAACAGATAATCGAAGCTGGTAAGTTGAGTCTTCAATTCCCGAAATATAAGGCCTCACTTGATAATCATATTCCCGGTCTATCAAAGTGCAAATACAATTCACGCGCGCGCTACTAAACAAAGCAACCTTTTACATCCGCCTGCTATGAGGACTGAGATCGCAAAAAGATCTTTCTTTTACTATGGTTGTACTCTATTTAATGAACTATCTTAATAGTATTTCGTATTTATTTCACTTTTATGTGTACATAGTTTTCTATCTATATTATTATCAGTACCAGTGTAATGCTTATAAGTATATTGTAGTTTTAGTACATTGTTGTGCTCAGGGCTCCCATTGATAGCAGACTGCGTTTTGCACTGATCTGAACGGGCTACCCTGAGCGGTATAAATCAATAAGGTTGATCCATCCGTCCAGTTGCCCTGTCTCTGCGTGTTGTTACTGCAGCCAGCTCATCTGTTCACGCGTTCCGATCAAAAATTAATTCGCCCTGCCTCTCGGGCCTTCGTTCGTTCCTTCCTCCTCCTCGTCTCGTCTTCTTTCGTTAAGGAAATGAGTCATCTTGAACGCAAGGGAACCAGCAAAAACAGCAGTTTGCTAAATTCATCGAGATTTCTCTTTCACCATCTCCTTGCTATCAAGAAAAGCTATCTTTTCCATTGAAAACGTAAAGCTTGTGGGATGTGGCTGGAGTGACAAGGATACTTCACAAATTAATGTGATCAAGTAAGCTGAAGCCACTCAAAAGGCACTAAGGCCACAAGGTAGCGGGCATTACCCCTTAAATCTACCAAAGCAAAGATTGAGCCCAAGCATTAGCAGCCATGGACAGCTGTTTCGGCCTTGTTAGGCCTCATCAGCATGGCATAGCTAATGCTCAGGCTCAAGTACCCACATATCAATAAAACAAGCAATGAAAACGTAAAGCTTGTGGGATGTGGCTGGAGTGACAAGGATACTTCGCAAATTAATGTGATCAAGTAAGCTGAAGCCACTCAAAAGGCACTAAGGCCACAAGGTAGCGGGCATTACCCCTTAAATCTACCAAAGCAAAGATTGAGCCCAAGCATTAGCAGCCATGGACAGCTGTTTCGGCCTTGTTAGGCCTCATCAGCATGGCATAGCTAATGCTCAGGCTCAAGTACCCACATATCAATAAAACAAGCAATGAAAACGTAAAGCTTGTGGGATGTGGCTGGAATGACAAGGATACTTCACAAATTAATGTGATCAAGTAAGCTGAAGCCACTCAAAAGGCACTAAGGCCACAAGGTAGCGGGCATTACCCCTTAAATCTACCAAAGCAAAGATTGAGCCCAAGCATTAGCAGCCATGGACAGCTGTTTCGGCCTTGTTAGGCCTCATCAGCATGGCATAGCTAATGCTCAGGCTCAAGTACCCACATATCAATAAAACAAGCAATGAAAACGTAAAGCTTGTGGGATGTGGCTGGAATGACAAGGATACTTCACAAATTAATGTGATCAAGTAAGCTGAAGCCACTCAAAAGGCACTAAGGCCACAAGGTAGCGGGCATTACCCCTTAAATCTACCAAAGCAAAGATTGAGCCCAAGCATTAGCAGCCATGGACAGCTGTTTCGGCCTTGTTAGGCCTCATCAGCATGGCATAGCTAATGCTCAGGCTCAAGTACCCACATATCAATAAAACAAGCAATGAAAACGTAAAGCTTGTGGGATGTGGCTGGAGTGACAAGGATACTTCACAAATTAATGTGATCAAGTAAGCTGAAGCCACTCAAAAGGCACTAAGGCCACAAGGTAGCGGGCATTACCCCTTAAATCTACCAAAGCAAAGATTGAGCCCAAGCATTAGCAGCCATGGACAGCTGGTTCGGCCTTGTTAGGCCTCATCAGCATGGCATAGCTAATGCTCAGGCTCAAGTACCCACATATCAATAAAACAAGCAATGAAAACGTAAAGCTTGTGGGATGTGGCTGGAGTGACAAGGATACTTCACAAATTAATGTGATCAAGTAAGCTGAAGCCACTCAAAAGGCACTAAGGCCACAAGGTAGCGGGCATTACCCTTAAATCTACCAAAGCAAAGATTGAGCCCAAGCATTAGCAGCCATGGACAGCTGGTTCGGCCTTGTTAGGCCTCATCAGCATGGCATAGCTAATGCTCAGGCTCAAGTACCCACATATCAATAAAACAAGCAATGAAAACGTAAAGCTTGTGGGATGTGGCTGGAGTGACAAGGATACTTCGCAAATTAATGTGATCAAGTAAGCTGAAGCCACTCAAAAGGCACTAAGGCCACAAGGTAGCGGGCATTACCCCTTAAATCTACCAAAGCAAAGATTGAGCCCAAGCATTAGCAGCCATGGACAGCTGTTTCGGCCTTGTTAGGCCTCATCAGCATGGCATAGCTAATGCTCAGGCTCAAGTACCCACATATCAATAAAACAAGCAATGAAAACGTAAAGCTTGTGAGATGTGGCTGGAGTGACAAGGATACTTCACAAATTAATGTGATCAAGTAAGCTGAAGCCACTCAAAAGGCACTAAGGCCACAAGGTTGCGGGCATTACCCCTTAAATCTACCAAAACAAAGATTGAGCCCAAGCATTAGCAGCCATGGACAGCTGTTTCGGCCTTGTTAGGCCTCATCAGCATGGCATAGCTAATGCTCAGGCTCAAGTACCCACATATCAATAAAACAAGCAATGAAAACGTAAAGCTTGTGGGATGTGGCTGGAGTGACAAGGATACTTCACAAATTAATGTGATCAAGGTCCGACAACGTGGAAAACAGGGTTGGTTAGCCTCTATTAGCATGAACGTTTCATGCTATTTCTTGCCAAAGTCCGGGATATTTAGAATTTTTTAAACCGGGTCTGAATCACAATCATTTTGATTTATTTCTTATGGAAAGAGCAGCTTTTTCGCTATTCTTTCAAGGCCAGAACAACTAAAGATGGATTTCCACCGTCGCGTAATTTTTTTTTACGTGCGTATGGACGTAAATCTGAAAAGGCTTTACGTTCGTAAGTAAAATAGACACGATGTGTAAAAAGCCGCCTGTAAACGTCAAAGTTGAACGAGGTTCAACTTTCACGTTTACGTTCGACCGTCCATGCATCGTCTGTATTGTATTACGCACGTAAGGTCAGTTCAAGTTTACGTCCGTACGCACGTAAAAATTACGCGACTGTGGAAATCCAAATACCTTAATTTTCTTAATTTGCCTTTGTTGCCAGCAATTCGTCGCTACTTCAAGAGAGAGCCCTCTGCAGTCTCAAAGCCCGAGAGCAACCCAAAATTCAAGGATTTTATAAACAAAAATGACTTGGACGGCAGCACGGCACTACACCTGGCGGTACAAACAGGACGCAAAGAAGTGTCTCAGGTCCTTATTCAATATGGTGCTGATGTGAACTGCAATAACAAGAACCTGCAAACGCCGGTTTTCTTGGCAGCGGTTGGTGGTCATCAAGACGTGTTAAAAATGTTAATCTCACAAGAGGGAGATGTCAATGCAAGAGACAGCCAACAGAAAACTGCTTTGCATAGGTAGCTATACTTCAGTATAGGGATCGTGTCGTCTATTTTTAGTAATAACTTTAAATCCAAATGCCACGTTTCCATCGGTGGCAGGAAAAAACCGTCCGGCTCTAATGGCTCTGATTTCTTCAAAATTGCGTTACTGGTGCACGGAAGAAAGTATTCATTAACATCAACTTCAAATCGTCAGACCAACGTTTTCGTCTCTGTTTAATTTTAAGGAAATTCCGGCTCAATCTTTCTCCGAGCATTTCCCGTGACTTAATCTGTCAAAATTTCACCAGAGTGGAAAGTCTTTCAGATCGCATGAGAGTTGTTCCACTAATCAGCATATTTTATTTGAAGTGAAAGCATTTGTTTCTAATCAGGTGTTCTCATTGATGTTGTTAAGTCACTTGGGTTATCGATTTTATTTTTAGTCACGTGGCCTCGTGACGCCCTACTGAAGTTGTAATCTTCAGGGGAAGGTGGGGAACGAAAAGCTGCATCATAATAATCTCAATCATAATTAGCGTGATACAATGGTGAAGGGTAACCAGCAGACCTCACCTCCTGCAGAAGACAAGCTAAGCACTCGAAGCAATCGAAACCTCGTGCTCTTATGTCTCAAGCAATTTAATTTTAAGATAAACTATATTACATGTCAATGTCTAAATATCACTGAACGTTTCATTCATTCATCTCGACAGCGCTGCTGCCTTAGGAGGCTTGAAATGTATCGAGATTCTCCACGAAAATGGTGCTGAAATTGACGCTGAGGACCAAAACGGTCAGACGCCTTTCCACCATGCAGTACTCGCTGGCCAAACAGACTGCGCCAAGTTACTTTTGTCAGTTGGGGCAAGAGATTCTGCCCAAGATAAGCGCCTGCGCTGTTGCATCCATCTCGCTGTAGAGCAAGGTAGAGAGGAGACATTGGCCATGCTGCTGAGAGAGACTGGGTCGAGTCTAGTCAATGTACCCGATCATAAGCAGCGGACGTCGCTTCATTACGCTTCCTCTGCCGATAATCTGAAGGTAAAATGTCGTCAGCGCCTAGATTTGGGTTCTTCTCCTTCCTCTTCTCCATCTTACAATGCAGGTTATAAGATCTTGGGACCCTCGTCAAACTCGTGCAAGAATGAATCACCTAGCTCGCTGAACATTGCCGGCGTCTATCCTTATAACAGTACCTTTTGTTCTCCTTTAAGTGCCTTTCTCGAATTTCCCCAGTTCCCCAGGCGATGTCGGTTGAAACAGTCCGGGTCCTCCATGGACTGATCTTGGAATGTGAGACCGTAAAAACGCAACATTGCAAACATTGCGTTGTAGTTGCAACAGGGATAGCAACGAGAAAAGAAAATCTGAAAATTCATTTTGTCAGTTATTAAGAACTTTCGAAACGGGAACTGGAAGAAGTGCTAAAAAGGTCAGTCATAAAGAGATTGTTCTCGAGGGATCTCCTACAGCTTGTTAAGTAATGCTGTATGCTGAGGAAAGCAATTCGTTGCAATTTCGGAAAACGTGTCACTGAACACGTTGTTAGTCCTCTCTAGAAATAGGGTTATTCTTCTTTACCTACAACTCACAGCGCGCTATTTTTCTTTGATCAAAACCAAGAATGCACCTCGTTTGTCGTGTATTATTTCATTAAGCAGCGTGCCCTCGAAGAATAATCGTAAATCTTATCAGTAGGGGCACCTCAGTTGTTGCTAATAGGCCAAAAGTCACCTTTTTTTCCATTTTATCTGAAGACTTTTATTTACTATTTACAAGAGTAGAGTGTAGCAGGAAAAAGTCAAAAGATTGATAACTGAGAGGAGGTAAACATCAAAGCTCAAACAACATCCGGAACGTGTGTCTCTATACGCTTTTGTCGGTGTGTCCATAACAAATACTATTCACGCTCAGATTCAATGGCGAGTATACTGCAGTTATATTCTAATTCCATTTATCTTTTCAAAGTTGTTAGAACTGCTACTTGAGACCAAAGCTAATGGTTGTGTTCGAGACGTGAAGCACAAAACACCGTTGCATTTAGCCGCTGACCGTGGAACGGCACGGCAGGTCAAGGTTCTTACGCAAGCTGCGCCGTCTTGTGTCTGGATGCGAGATGATCAGCGCAGAACACCGCTACACTATGCTGTTATGAGCATGAAAAGGTATTTCCATACTACATTTAAGGCAATTTTGATGATACAGAGTGCGCCAAGGTGGATTTCATGGCCGTGTTAGATTTACTGCATGAGCTTATGTGAATTTATCTGATACAAAGCAGTGGTGGATTTAGGGATGGGGCCGAGGGGACCACGGCCCCCCTTTTTTCCTGTAGTTTCTAAAAAAGCTTCTATAACCAATCGACTTAAGTGGTATTGTGCATCAGGGGGTTTTATTTATTTCTTCGGCCCCCTCTTTATGAATTTTCTGGATCCGCCCCTATTAAGTTATTAATTAAGCTGGCGTTATGTGAATATCCGAAGCAGTTTTCCTTTCAACTTCCCTTGAATCATGTTTTTGTTTTCAGAAAATCCTGCAACATTCTCATAGAAATGGGTGCCGACATCAACAGTCCTGATATAGTTGGGTGGACGCCCCTATTATGGGCTGCAAAAGCAGGCAACGCAGGTGTCACAGAGCTCCTGCTTGACAGAGGCGTGCTGATTGATCACGTGGACATTGATGGCAACGCCGCACTTCATGTGGCAGCTCACTTTAGTAACGTCGAGATCACCAAGATGTTGCTAGATCATGGCGCGAACTTGCTGCTACAGAACAAACGTGGGAAGACGGGTCTTGACATTGCCATGGAAGCACAGAATAATGAAGTGGTGATGGTGATTGTTAAACATAACAGGTATGTGAGAGTGAATATATGAAAATCATAAAGTTGAACTGCGGATTGAAGAATGAAGCTGTGAATGATCATCGTAGCTATGAACGCTACTTGAGCAGTAGTGAAAATAAAACCTAAAAAAAATTCAGGCTTGTACGAGAGTCGAACCCACGACCTCTGCGATGCCTTTAACAGGTATGTTAAAGGTCGCCTTACAAAATTGGCCTTTAAGCCTACGGCGGCCGTACCCATTCACATCTTCATTTATCTAATCTGCGATTCAATGTATGATTTTCAAACATTCTTATTCACGCATTACTGACAAGCCTATCTTGTCCATCGCAATTGTTTCTTTGTTTATCTGTTTTAGCATCTTTGGTTTTTCGCTTAACGATGTTATCAAAAGATCCTGCTATTGATCCAGAAACGATGAGTTATATTCAGATGCAACGTTTAAGCATCGATAACGTTGTATTTCCTCTGTATCGTAAATTCAACGTGCTTACGGGGTGGCAACAGATTACAGTGAATAGTTTCAGTGTAATAACATAACTAGACTCTTACTTCGTTGTTTCCATTTGACTTTTTACTTTCAGTGTTTAGCAATTCTTTTCATAAGTTGTTCCAATCGTGAGGAGGTTTTTTTTTTTCTGTTACTCGATCGGCCCGTCTAACATGAAGAGGTAAATTTCTAATTATTTCTCGAACAAAAAAGGAAGTAGTATTATTTTATGGCGATTTTTCCTGGACACAATGGCGAAACTTGAAAAACGTTAACCTAAATTTTTCAAGTTGCAATCCATTTCCTCCTCGTCATCCGTGGCCATTAGACAACCGCACATAGCAGGTTTCGATGCACATATTAAGTAAATCGTTGGAAAATTGTTATATGTAAGTCACGCCACTTTGCAAACACAGGTTTGGGTTCAGAACCAAATTCCTTGACAGCGCCCCTTAAATTCAATTTGCATTTTCTCCGCTGACGTCACTTTTGGGTTTCCAGGTGGCGAGAGGCACTGACCAGCCCAACTGCCCTTGACAAACCAAATCCCATGGAAAGACTCATAGAACATTTCCCTGATGCCGCACATGTGGTCATGGATCGGTGCATCCAGAGATCCGTGTCTGAGCGTTCCATCAAGTACGATTTTACCCTGCTCGATCCAGGTCCAGACGACAAAAGCGGAAGAAATGGGGAGCGTTTCCTGGGGCTGTCAACGATGGTCAAACATAAGCAACAGCTGCTTCTTACACATCAACTCTCTCGCAAGCTGCTTCTCGTGAAGTGGAGGAAGTTCGGATGGTATATTTACGGAGCAAACGTTGTGCTTTACTCAGTCTTCGTCATCTTTTTGACCATCTTCCTCCTGGTGGAAAGGGATAACGTCCAATTTCCAGATCCCAGAAAAAAGGAGGATCCTGAGGAATTTGAACTTGCCGAGGATTTCTTTGCGGAAAAAAAGCAGTTTCAACGAAGCAGTGCCATTTGTTGTCGTAGTATTTTCGATGTTGCATCTTGCCAAAGAGATTTACCAAATCTACACGCAGAGGCTTCGGTACTTCACTGAGTGGTCCAATTATTTGGAATGGGCGCTTTATCTCACTGCGTTCCTGTTCGTTTTGCCCTACATTGACGACGACGCGACGATTAGGGGCGATTACGAAATCTACTGGCAGATGGGCACATTCTCCATTTTCTTCGCTTACGTCAATCTGATTCTCATCATTGAGCCGCTTAAGTACGTGGGCCTGTACGTGACTATGTTTATTGAGGTGATGAGGACCGTACTCAAAGTTCTGACCTTGTTCGTCATGTTTACCGTGGCCTTCTCGATGGCTTTCTACATTTTACTGAAGGAACAGGTTAGTGACAGTAAGACATTAGGGCGCTTAAGGTGGGATTTCACCTGAACATCGCTTTTTATTCGCTTAACATGGATTTAACGTTAATATCTCGTTTATTTTATTTTATTTTATTTTATTTTGTTTTGTTTTGTTTGTTTTGTTTTGTTTTGTTTTGTTTTGTTTTGTTTTGTTTTGTTTTGTTTTTCATTTCATTTCATTTCATTTCATTTCATTTCATTTCATTTCATTTCATTTCATTAGCTTCGCCAGAGACCTGACAGGGACACAACAACAATTACTGTAGGCCCGTAATTGCAAAATCCCTCCCCCATAACCACATTCTAGTAGAGATAGACCAGCACACCGGGGATTACGTCCCCTACTCTTTCGATCGAACAGTGTAATTAAAAAATCCCTATGCTCAACTCACGAAGCTATGTTGTGGGATATTTTGTAAATTCTTTGGTGATTTTTAGATATATTTGGGAAGAGATAATTTTTGTCAAAGGATTAGTTAAATTGAGGGAAATAAGAAATGTTAAAGATTTAATGAAGGTTCACTGAAAATTGGAATTTGAAGTTAGAAATTAGTAGACGGACACCAGACAGTTCCCCAGCAACCTGCAGTGCCCTTGTGAGGTGTCAGCTGACTTGTGGTGTTTCAAAACATTGTTGTTGTTGTTGTTGTTGTTGTTGTTGTTATTATTATTTCAATCCCTTCTTTAAAATTCTCAAAATGTCACTCCAATTCACGTTAAGTCCCCCCTTAAGCATCGACCACGACAGTGGCAACGAAAACACTAAAGATCATGAGGGAAATAGACAATAACACGATGGCCCATAACTGCCACGGCAAAACATTTTTCTCAACGGTAAAATCACGTTACTCACTGCACGGGAAAATCATTTTCACCACGGCAACTGAAATTCATTTACCCAACGAAAAATTATTTTCGCCATTGCACAATCATTAAAAAAACACAATTATCTTTTCCAATATATATATATTATTATTCCGTAGCACAGTGCTCGATACGTTAAAGTAGAGAAAAATATTGAAAAATAGAAAAAATATAGAAAAAATACTAAAATAAGAGTATTTTTTCTTTTTTCTATATATATATATATGATAATCTCAAGCATCAAAAATGTATTCTAACAATTATACCGGTAACAAAAAGCGCGTGCAATACAAACACGAACGCTAACGGTAATAATAGGCGCGTGCACTAGAAAAGCCTGACAAGAAATTAATTACGCGCGCGACTTCGGCGGTTCTGACAATAAAAAAAGTCACTTTCGTTAAGACCCTCCGGCGCTATTGTTCTCAATCTGTATGCCCATTGGCCCTCTTTCTCCAGCAAATTGTCTACACTACCATAAACTTTATCAATTATTTGAACTGAGACATCGTCCAAACCATTGTGTCCCTCTGTAAAAAAGTGCTTGTAGATTAAATCATCGCTGGCCCTATCTCCTGGTTCCAACCTTGAATGTCCCCTCAATCTACTTCTATGGTTATTAAATCTAAGTCTAAATTTAGTAACTGTTGATCCCACATATTGTTTACCACAAATCTTGCAACTTAGCAAATAGATAACACTGCTACTGTTACAGTCTAGATTATAGTTAATGTTGTATGATTTTCCAGTGGTGTTGCTGACGAAAGTATTTCCGATGTTCAGATAGTTCTTATTTCTACAAATTTCGCAGCGCGTAGAAGAACAACGGTAATTTCCTGGCACAGAATTATTGTTGTCAGGTCGTATTCTAGCATTCACAAGATAATCCTTTAGGCTTTTAGGGCGACGAAATGCCACCATAGGACATTCTTTAATGGCCTTCTTACATCTGTCAGACATATGTAATAAGGGATGCAGATCTCGAAGTATTCCCCCTATATTCGGCAATCCAGGGTGGAAAGTCACAACAAACGGCGTCCTGTTATTTTTCTTTCTTTCTTGAGCCGGCGTTAGTGCTTCATTTCTATTAATCCTCTTAGCCCTTCGAATTTGTCGACGTACAAATCTCTCATCGTACCCTCTAGCCACTAAATATCCAATTAATTCAGCAGCCCGGTTGTCGAATATCTTATCCGACGAACAAATTCGTCCTTACACCCCCTTGGGTGACAAGATCTAAAGTCGAGGTATTGATGTTTATCCGTGGGTTTCACGTACAAATCTGTCGTTAGAATGCCATTACTATTGATCACCTTTACATCAAGAAAGTTTACCCTGTCCATAGACCACTCCCAAGTAAACTTGATAGTGTCATGCGCACTATTTAGATACTCTAAAAAGTTCTTGAGTTCTTCTTCTCCAGCTGTCCAAACCATAAAAATGTCATCAATGAACCTAAACCAGGTGTAAGGTTTCGTGTGATATCCATCAAGAAGGCTTCTCTCTAATCTGTCCATAAACAAGTTCGCATATGATGGAGCCATCCTGGTGCCTATAGCTGTTCCCAACTTCTGTAAATAATTCTCACCATTAAATTCAAAGTTGTTGTTACTTAAAACTAGTGCCGCTAGTTTTAAGGCCAGGATGGCTCCATCATATGCGAACTTGCTAAATTTCGGATAAAGCACTCGATAAACTGCACCTCAACGAACTTGATTTACGTAATAACATGTGCAGGATGTGGACATAATTATATAGGAGAAACGGGTGATGTCCTGAGAAATAGAGTGACAGTTCATAAACAGCAAATTAGAGACCCGCACACACGTATGCTAGGAGTCAGCAAGCATATTGATGAATGTGCTGCGGGATTGACACCTCAGTTCACTATCTTTCCGTTTTATAAGATTCTCAGCCCCTCAGAGGGCATGAGAAAGAACAAAGAGAGGTCTTTTATTTTGAAGTATAAACCCGTTCTTAATGATTTGAAATTACGCTAATTGCTCGCGCGCGCTTAGAATTACAATAGCCATTATTATTACCCGGGCTGCGCGCGTCTCGCGCGGCGCCCGGGTCTTAAACTACCGACGGTTCTTCTTTTTCGTCGTCGAGTATCATCCACAAATGGCACTTCCGGCGTTTCTGCGCAAGCGCTAACTATTTTTAACAACAGTGATGCGTGTTGTCACGTATGGGAAAATGTCGATTCATCTTGTGGCTTTTGAAGTCTGAACAAACAATATGTTAAGAGAAGTGTCTATGCGAATGTTTGGAAGTTCAACGGCGAGAAGAAAGTTTTTAACATGAGTAAATTTAACGGCAGATGGACTGCCGTGTTTCCCCGTGTCTGCTTCAGTAGACAGCGAGTAGTCTCCAATTTTGGCGACGGATTGTGGGGGCACGTGCGCGCGCGAAGTTGCGAGGAGACGCGACGCGAGGGGAGCGCCAAAAATTAGAGACTACAGACAAAGGGAGTTTGACCTTTCACGGCCGAGTGATTCGAGTGTAAATCTCATATCAACAGCAAGAATGATGCCTGTTGTCACGTATCGGAAAACGTCGATTCACCTTGTGTTTTTGAAGTCTGAACAACTAATATGTTAAGACAAGTGTCTATACGAATGTTTGCAAGTTCAACAGCGAGAAGAAAGCTTTTAACATGACCAAAATTTAACTCCAGATGGACTGCCGTGTTCCCGTATCCGTTCCATTGAGATGTACATTTTGTTGAATAAACTCAAGTACGGGATATCACACACCCCTGAGACTTTGACAGGTAGTTTATTTACTATTTTGCCATAATATCTCAATTTCTGGACTTTAATTTTTGAATGATAAGCGATTATATTTTACAAATGTACTAGCGTCCCCTGAAACTGTCCAGAAACGTTCCTTTCTTGTATTTCAAATGACCCTGGATTGACGTATTTGTAAACAGTTTCACTCTGCTAATTAATTTTCTACTCACATTTCACCGAGACTCCATTCACATTTATGCGAAAAAATCCAACATCGTTCGATAAGCGTTTCCTTTCTCAAACAATTATCCATCGAATCGAAAACAAGTGTGCTTAGTTTTTTTTTTTGGAATCAATACACTATTTTTATCATCTTACATAACGATAAACCTCTGTGGCCTAAAGGTCATTGTTCCTGCCTGTGACGCAGCTAACCCGGGTTCGATGTCTTTTAGTGGTATATATCACGGGCTTTATTTTTTCTGTTTCTCTTTTTCTTGTTCTTTTAGAAATATTTTTTACAAGTGTTATAATTATTGTGCTCAATGGTTGAGCTGTATTTTAGAGGAATATATGTTGATAGGGGTCTAAAGAAATAGACTCCAACACAAGCTAAACACAATGCGTCCGATGTAAGAAAGACAGACTTCCCTCTATTCTTTTGTTTAGCACTAAGTTAGGGATACAATACTGTTTTTTGCAAGCCCGGGTTTAGGCTAATTGTAGCCTCTTGTTGTAATTACAATTACATCTGTGACGCAATAAGTCAATAAACACACTTTGCTATGCCTGAAGAGCCGCAACAGCGGTGAAACGCGTAGCGCAAAAGCAAAGTAACAGAAGACTTTGGGTTTTCATTGCTTTTAGTATCATCATTCGACACGGAAGTTTACAGTTTCTTTATATATATATATATATATATATATATATATATATATATCTGTCTGGATTTGATAAAACGTACCTGCGCGAAAGAGGCGCTTCTTGGTGCGGTTTTTTCTCGTTCAAAAACTATCTCCAAAGTAGCCATTATAAAGACTAAAAGAGTGATTAGCGGTTTTTTCTCTTCTCCTCCGCCCCTCCCTCTCTCTCACTCTCTCATTCCCTCCTTCTCAGTGCTGTGGAGTGATTGCGGGGCCCGTCCGCTGCAAAAAACGCCAGTTTTGGACCCATTTGGGTCAACCGGCTCCAAATTTCTGCGGGTACGTTCTTGCAAATTCACTCAGATATATATATATATACATACATATATAAAATCCCCTGAAGAGTGAGCAATCACGAAACAGGCTTGTAGGGATAAAAAGAGTAGTTTTTTTCTATTTTTCAATATATATATATATATATATATATATATATATATATATATATATATATATATATATATATATATATGGAAGAAAAAAACAAATAAACTACAAGTTCATCCCTACAAGCCTATATATATATATATATATATATATATATATATATATATATATATATATATATATATATATATATATATATAGCGGAAAAACGGTCAGTGTAAACTGCAAACTGCAGACAAAGAGTAAAACGCATACTAGGTTTAGAATGGAGAATGCAGACTGCAGACCAGGGGTAAAATGCAGACTGGGTAATAATGGTAACATAAAATAATCTCTATATCTTCAGCGTACGTTCAGCTGCTTACACATGCCCTCTTTTGATAACCCCGCCATCACAGTGATTTGGGAGTTCGCAAGTCATATGGATATCACATTAATTGTCTGTTCAGAGTTAACAAAATACCACGGAGATTTTTTTTTTTACCATGGAGCAATTATCGATCTAACTTTGTGTTGCAGATTTCTAGAGGCCCGAATTCCATAGCTAGAGTGCTAATAAATTTTATTATATTTCGCAGGACTCTTTCCAATCAATATGGCTTTCCTTTATGAAGGTAACGGCCATGACCATTGGAGAACTTGAATACACTGCAACTATAATTGACAATTTGAACAGGACAGTGCCTCGTTCATTCATCCCACTGGTGCCGTTTGAAGACTCCACTTACATATTCTATTATCTTTTCATTTTAATCATGCCAATAGCCCTCGTCAACTTACTGGTAAGCATTATTCTAGCCTTTGTACACTCTGTGAACTGATATCTTAGCATAATTACATTTTGCACTGAATCATAATGAAATTGATGATGACGATGCCGGTTGATGCAATAATTATGATAATGAAATTTGACTCGTGGTGATTGATTTTTAACCGAGCTGGCATTCAGAGCTTGTCGTGCCTCAAAAGAAGTCGTCGCAGTTAACGTTCTATTTGCCAAGATACTCTTGTTGTCGGCCAGGACTAATTTTGTGAAATTTAAGGACATGTTTTAAGACCTTAAAATATGTTTTTCTTGCAAGTACCCGTCATAAATAAGTTCAAAGTTTAACTTACATTTCGGCGCTGTTTTTAGGTTACAATTTTAAGAAAAAAAAACATCAGTGTCAAATTGCTTTAAGTCCGATTAGCACTAATGCTGAGTTAACTGTGACGTTGTCACAGTAGTTAACCCAGATGAGGGCTAATCCTGGGTTGACTGTGATCATACCCAGTAGGTTGCCATAGTAATTAACTCAGATTAGCACCAATCCTGGGTTATCGTTGGTCAAAACCTGTAGGTTGCCATAGTAATTAACCGCATCAACGCTAATCGTGCTTCGCTTCAACCAACTCGGCCCCACTTTAAGGGAAATAAAACAAGTTTTTTTTAAGTTCCACGCCACTTAGGAATCCGCCCTTAAAACCGCGTTAGTATTTATTGATTAATTCGTTTGTTCATTCATTCATTCATTTATTACACCCATTTTGAAATCACTGGTGATCCTTGCAATCTGATTGGCTCTCAACAGTGCGATTTATTTACAAATTGTACTATTTTTTGCCCTAAATCGCATCCTTTTTTTTTTACCCATAAGCATTTTAAAAACTAGGTTTCCCGAACTGTGGATCAATAAATATTAATATTGACAAAAAACTGTGTGATTTCAAAATGGATGCAATAAAGTGGTAATTTAACTTTGCGTCGTGCAATTTTGGTCTGAAATCATACGCGTGATTTCAGGTGCGAGCCCGATTTGAAATCACAAGTATGATTTCAGACCAAATTGCACTCCACTCAGTTCAATTACCATTATTAACTCAGTTACTGCGAGATGAATAGTGAGGAAACTTATTTTTCTCGGCAGATTGGTTTGGCAGTTGGAGATATCGAAGCTATTCAGAAGACCGCTTTCCTCAGAAACAAAGGAAAGCAGATCACGTTTATCGCTGACGTCGAGAGAAAATTTCCAAAATTCTTCACTCGTCGAATGTATCGTCCTTCTGAAATTGTTATAGTGGACAGGGACACTAAAATGAAGTTTTGGAGGTGAGTGCAATTGGACAATAAATGTCTCTCTTCGTCCTAGTACAGTGTTGAGATTGCTACCGGCGGCATGCTAAGGGGGTCCTCCTACAGTGGAATACTTTAGCATTTGGTTCCGGGGAAAAAGACGCAAGTTTCGCTGACCAGTCACAGGGCGGCTCAATGAAAACCGAAGCAAAAGAGAATTACTTTAGACAGTCAATTGGAAACCAAACTGCATTCTTCAAAAAAGCATTGTGTTCTGATATTGTTATGTTTCCTTTCGTTTGTTTGTTTGTTTTGTTTTTGCATTTCTGAAGACGTTCATTCTTTAGCCGGCCCTCCTTGTTGTTGTTGTTGTTGTTGTTGTTGTTGTTATAACACGTCCATGGTAACTTTAGTAAGAATTAATTCATCAAAAAATTTCTTTTTCAGGAGAGGGAGCAAGAAAGAGGAATTTCAAGACGAAGATCTACTTGGAGACAACGACGGTGAAATTGACGAGATGACGTTACGTCTGGAAAACTTGACGCGAGAAATAGAAAAAGCCAAACAGCGGCAGAAGACCATGATGAACACTGTGGATCAACAGAGAGACATTTTACTTGCTGTTGCCGACCACGTTGGTGTGGAGATCAATCTACCGTCCCGCGCGAAGGTAGATTAGTGATGTGGACCTCCTCGTGACCGCAGAACCGCGATACCTTGCAGCAGATCCCACTTTCTGGTAAGGGCCATGGCGCCACACCCACGTTACAAAGGTCTCCAGGTTTTAGACGAAGAGATGCAGCGCGTCATTTATGGACCTGCTAGCAGGGAGAACCGTGCTTCAGTTGCATATCCATCTTTGAGCGGATGCATCAAATCAAATCTTTATTGTACCAAATCAACAAGAAATAAAAGATTTACAAGCAATTAAAGTCAAATACAAAATTTATGGTACTGGCTGTCTGGAATAACCAAGGGGCTAAAAAGACCAGGTAGCCGTCGCATCAGTCGTACACATGAGTTGTTGAATCTGACCATGATGGATAGTAAAACCGTCATGTCCTTGACAACTCTTTCACGAAGCACTCTGCTATATTTTATCTCCCTCTGAAAGATGTAGATATGTAGTAAGGAGGGTTCTACAACACCGAAGGAAATTAATTTGAATAAATCAACAGCGCTGAAAGGATGTGCGTACAAGTCATTTCCGAATAGGCCCTAGCGGCTACAAACAATTATTTAAGAACATTTTTGAAACGTGAAACAGGATCCAGTTAAACGATAAATACAGCTTGCTTTGGAAAAGACAGGAACCAAGTGACCGCGCAAACGATTATGGGATTGTTTGGAAGAACGCATACTGCGAAGAAACAATCGCGTCAATCCCACAATTCATCACGCGATACTCTCAACCCCAGTCTTTTTCAAAAGCCTATGTGTGTCTAAAGAGGAAGCTAATAGTTAGGAGGAAAACTCAGTCACCTAAACAGAAACAAACTTTACTGCGTTACAATAGCTTTCGGAGCCAGAACGGGCCTTAACGATGTTTAAACAATGCGCCAACGTACACCAAGCCAAGCGCATACCCCTACTCAAATTTACCAAAATTTCCTTTGTGTAGCTAGTTGGCGAAAGCAAACCTCTTTGCAATTTTAACAGTGTCCAGTGTGTCCGTAATCGATTTGTGGCAATACATAAGAAGGCAGTTGTTCAGACGATCCTGGTAGTTCTCTTCTCTTCTATTTTTGTCTAGTTTAGTGGGAAAGTCCAACAATTAAGTGACTTCTCAAACACTGGCCGGAGCTGTCAAAAAACTCCAACAACATATTGTTTCGCCAATTGCCATCCAGGTGAAACGATTTGTGAAAAGATCATGAGACTGGGTAATTTGCCCAGCCAATTTTATGCTGCGCTAGGGATATTTTCCCCCTGTTTGGGGGCCTACAGCCCCCCTGTCCCCTGCTCCGCCTTCTATGAATGTAAGAATTTATAAGGATGCTGGCTTATTGTGCAGTTCAACAAGACATTACCGAACCGAATTCTATGTAGACATAGAATCCCAACATGGCAATTATGTAAACTTGTATGAAAGCATCCTAAAATACTTTTGATTTGTTATTTTAAATGTTGTAAAAACTGCTACATCACACAGAGTAAGTGTTACCAAGAAAGGAAACGTCTTTTTATACATTTTTTATTATTATTCAAATGCTGTGATAACTGCCACGGTTAAATAAATGAACGTAATAAATAAATGAAGGTATCTATGGCGGGTACGAGCTGTCATGCCTGTCACTTATGATGGTAATGGTACGGTATTTATATACCACACATATCACATAGTCACATGGCGGTTATCATTTCTTCTATGGGGTAAAGGTGCCACTGGCAGCCGCTATCAGTCGTATGGATTGGATCTCACCCACCCACCCAACCCACACGTGAATTCGAAAGACAGATGAAATCAGAGATGGAGATAGACCACCACACATGGGGCTACGTCCCAATCTCTTTCAACAGTGTGTGGGTTGTTTAATGTCCCACAGATTATTAGGAACAAGTGTCCTGAGATGAGATGAAATGATTACCGGTGTAAAATGAAAAGGTAAAGGACCGAAGATTCGAAGAGTCACAGCCTTCATTGTTAGTTTACGCCTGGTCCTCAATACTTTCCCATATTCTCATACATTCGCTGTCTCCACTTGCAGCGTTGTCTCCGATTGCTTAATTATCGTAGTGCCCCCCAAGTTTCTTTTTTACATTCCAATAGTTGGTATTTTTTTTCCATACATATATATACCGTAAAGTTCCAAAAGTAACGACCCTCGTTACTTTTGAATTTAGCAGCCTTTTCTTATCGCTATACTTTCAGAGGGTCGCCACTTTAGGGGGTCGCTACTTTCAGGTGCCTAAAACGTGTACTGTACATGGGCCGTTCAAAGTTAATAAATTCGCGACAAATGTGAAAAACAACCACACTTTACATGTTATTATTTTGAATAACAATTCGAAAGAATCAGCCTTTGAATAATCTACATTAGCAACAGTCAGGTCCCATTAATACCGGTAATATTATTGTGAGCTGTTGGAGTTAGTTGTTGCAGGCTTTCCTTCAAATCTTTCCTCACTAATGAGGTCGCTACCTTCGGAGGGTCAATCTCGTACCCAGAGTCCTCAGGCTCTTTGGCCAGCAGTTAGTCGCCAGGAGAGACTCCGGGATAATGAAAAAAAAATCATAATTTTTTCATTGGCTGGCCCGTAACGGCTTCCATTGTTTTACCCCAGGTTTTCTGGGAAAATGGCGGTCCATTATCCCAGAGTCTCTCCGGGCGTCCACCTGCTGACCAAACAGCCCGAGGACTCTGGGTACGAGATTGTCGGAGGGTTGTTATTTTCGAGGGGTCGCTACTTTCGCGATTTGGTAACACCTGTGAAATTTTATCGCTACTTTCGGAAGTTCGCCATTTTACGGATGACAGAAATATTTGCCTCGAAAATTAACTATTTTGAGAAGCGAAGAGTTTTTAAAATTTAATAATGATTTAAATATTTATATCCCGTAGCTTTTCTATGAATGTGTTCACCTGCTTGTTTTACTGGCCTTGGAAAATAATGCAATAAAATGCTCAATTAAAAAGGAAAGAACTTGGTTCTAAGGGGAAGCCACCAGCGTGTCGATCACAAAAGGGAATAGCAATGACTTTATTCAGTCGTGGGGATTGATCGTTTGTTGATAAAACAAGGACAAAATGACAACAAAAAGGAAGAACAAGCTTTCTGTTGTTAGCGCTATTCACTGAAGTAGGAACGTTACATCACCGCTTGCAAAGAAACAAAAGAAATTGAAGCCACTGGGGAAAACGGTGAGGCAGCAATGGAGATCAAAAAGAGTAATGGCAAACAAATCGCGAACAATGTCGACAGAAACACAAAACGCTGCAAGGGCTGCGAGCTAAACGACGTCTGATAATATTGAATTACTCAGCTTTCTACCTCATCTGGATATGTCTTGGAACTAGAACGTTGAGGATAAAGACGGTTCAAACGGAGAAATTTATTCCATTGTTAAACCGCAGCTATCGTATTCACAGGAGAACACTTACGAAAACATCGATCAGTACGAAAATATAGCTTGTAGTTTGCAAAGTCTTCGCTTGAATTCCCTCATTCTTGGACGAGCGATAATCATTAGAGGTAATTTAGAGGAGATAAGAGAGATAATCTCCGATCAGTAAGAATTTTCAAATTAATGCTTTAGATGATCAAGGACTTGCTCCATTGCACCACGCATCCAGGGAGAACAGCTTGGAGGCCGTCAAAATTCTGCTTGATAACGGCGCGAAAGTGAATGTCCGCGACAAGTTTGGATCAACGCCGCTACAAACAGCGGCCATATAAGGGCAGTAGTACCCATAGTTTCAAAATCCTGCGGATTATTTATTTTAGAAGCCATTATCTCTATGCTTGTGACACAACACAAAATTACAAAAACTAGTAACGACTATATTTACTTAATTATACTTAAGTTCATCCACTTAATGTCTTTGAAAAATAATTACTTTATTTTGTTTTGTTTTTTTTAATACCTCCCTGAGTAATGATACGTGTTTACTGTGTAACCTTCGGCCCTCCTTCAGCCACATTTTTAAGATATTTAAGATATTTTGCTGGACGAATTCAGGGTGGCGCACACGAATGAGACAAAATGCAAATACTCTAAATAAAAACACAATACACGACGAGAGAAATTGACATCCATGGGGGAGCGTTGTTGGGAGATCAAACAGCTAACGTTTGTGTATCAGTCCGCATATAACTGACTTTACCCCCGGGGGATGGGTACTCCCTTATATGGGCGATATAGGTATGCAGTCCCCAAAGGGTATGGTTTTTTAACCGTTTTGGTCTGAAATAGGGTATCGACTTTGACCATTTTGGTCTGAAATAGGGTATGGTTTGCGCACTCTAGTCTTAAATTTAGTATGTTTTCTTAGAAAAATTCCTCATTAGATGATGAAGACCACCAACAAAAGCCCTTCTCAAATGATGTTTACACCAGCCGTGTACGTGAAATAGGTCTGAATTAGGATATCGAATTTTTGGTCAGGTCTGAAATAGGGTAGGGAAAATCCCAGATAGGGTAAGGGTTTCAGGAAGCGGGCCGCACACCCCCACCCAATTTTTCTGAGAGTATCCCCCGGACTTTACCTAGCTGCCTGAAGTTAACGCCAACATTGCAATATTCACAAGTGTAGGTGAAGCTTTCTTTCGTCAGAGCATCTGTTCGGAGAGGCCCTAACCACTTCAGAAAATGTTTTTTGGAAACGATCTTTCTATTCTGTTACTGAGAGGAGCTAAATTTTGAGACCCTTATTCTTCTGGTGCTTATGCAAAAAGGCAATTAAGAATACTTTTTAACCAACCACTTAAAGTAAGTGTATCTTATCAAAAAAGCCCTCAACCATCAATCACAAAACAAATGCTTCGTTACAGGTTTAACGCAACAGAGACAGTTGCGATGCTATTACATGAAGGGGCTGATCCGTGGTCACAACATGACGTCATTAGTGGTTGCACCCCACTGTATCTCGCCACTTTATGTGGTAGTGCTGAGGTGGTCAGATACCTGGTGAAAGATAAAAGAGTAGACATGAATCTCACCAATCCGCAAGGCATGACAGTGCTCCAGGTAGCGTGCAGCCGAGGCCATGACGCGCTATGTGCCATTTTGTTACAGCATGGGGCACGCGTTGATGTTCGCTCAGAGGACGGGATGACCGCGCTGCATTACGCCGCCACCCATGCTGATCCGACAATAGTTTCTCTTCTTCTCAACTGGGGTAAGATCTTTGGTCAGTTTTCGAAGCATTGTTAATAATTATGAAATTCAATGTCTCTCTGCAAGTGATATGGACAAGGTTTACTCGAGTCAGAGGAAGCCCACACTGAGTGTCAGTGAAGCTGGTAGTAACTACTTCCCACCGTAGTGGCTTAGTAGAGTATTATCCAAGAGTCAGTATTGACTTTTTTTTTTGCCCTTTCCTAACGTTTCGTTGGTACTCACTAAGAGAACTTGGAAGAGAAAGGCATGTACCTGAGCACGTTGTATTTCTATTCTTTTTGAGGTATTGTGATAGGAGTTGTATTGTTTTCTGTCTTTTGTTTTCTTGTTTTACGTCATCTGAGCTAAGGCACCCGCAGGAGGAACCGAAAGACCGTTTAAATATCGAATGAGATTTTAAAGAAAAAATAATCGGCACGGTTCCCTGGTTGTAGAATCAAAGTGAGATCATAAGATTTTACCCATTTCGATTCATTTAAATACCAGAGTGGCAGCGACTTTTTAAAGTGCACCTAACCCCAAAAATTTTTTTTCGCTAAAATAAACCTTTGCACCTGTTTGAAACGCATTGCACCTTTTTAAGCAAATCTTGGCTAGTTATTTTGACTTTTCTAGGGTGTTAAAGTTGCAAAATCTGGCCCCACGACCGAGTCAGAAGGGGCTTGGGTCTATTCTCGATTTGACGTCACAAACTGCTTTGCATGCATATTTACAAAGACTTAATGCCATGTAAATCAGTTTGTGACGTCAAATCAAGAATAGACCCAAGCCCCTTCTGACTCGGTCGTGGGGCAGACGATGACCAGATTTTGCAACTTTAACACCCTGGAAAAGTCAAAATAACTAGCGAGATTTGCTAAAAAAAAAAAAAAAGAAAAAAAAGGCACAATGCGTTTCAAACAGGTGCAAAGATTTTTGGTGTTAGGTGTCTTTAACGATTCGCTGACCAACTCCAAACGCCAACGACGCCACGAAACCATCAAATATCAAGAATTCTTGAACTGTGGAGACTGCGAGCAAAACACACCTCTTCACTTAGCAGCGCAAACTGGTAACACACAAGTTTGTGAGGTGCTTATTGAGCAAGGCGCTTCAGTTGACCTGAGAAACAGAGCTCTACAAACACCAATACACCTGGCTGCCAAATGTGGGCGTCCTGAGGCCTTGACTCTCCTAATAAGGAATGGTGCTGACGTCAACTGCCAGGACAATCAGGGCAAGACTCCCTTACATAGGTAACTATATGCTTTTGTACTTTAATAATAATAATAATAATAATAATAATAGTCCAAAAGATAATATAAGATATACATTTAGATATGAGACAAATAAATGCAAAGTTCGGGTACTTTTCTCCGTCTACTATTTATCAAGCTGACATCGTTCCCTGTACCAAATTTCATCTTTAGCGCTACACTTCTTGGAAATGTTGAATGCGCCAGGTTTCTTATCATGAACGAAGCCGACCTAGAAATACCAGACGACAATGCCATAACACCGTTCCTTAGTGCAGTTGCCTCTGGACACACCGAGTGTGCAAAGCTTTTACTGGATTCCGGCGCGGATGTTAAGTCATGTGACATGCACCAGCGCTGCTGTCTTCATTTCGCGGTAGAAAATCAGAAATTGGAAACGATGACGATGCTGCTGCATGAGACTGGGGGGGGGCCTTGTTGATGCTGGTGATCAGTTGGAGAGGACCTGGCTTCACTACGCTGCGCTTGCTGATGACGTCAAGGTTAGGAGTGGTGAAGTGATTAATTTTAACTTCCTTGCATAGCTCGTTTGTTTTTCATGTAAGGAGAACAGCTGGCACACAGTTCTTGAAAATGGGAACAAAAGAAAAAAACGAATTTCCCGAGTTATTTATCGTGCTCTATTCAAGCTAAATAGAGACCTTAAGAAATTTTGTCCTTGCTAAGTCAGTATGAATTTCGGAACAGGCTCACCAACAACAACACTGCACTTTATCTCACCCCAGACGTTCAAATTAAAAAGGAGAGGAAGAAGAATTTACAATGTTACACCACATGATAGGGTTATCTTAGTTGATTTATCTTAGAAATCTACATTCTGCGTGAAGAGGAGAAAGACAGACCTGTGTCTTTTTTAGCTAACCGGTCGTAAAAAATTAATAGTGAACTCAGTCTTAAACGTATATGTTGAAAAAGATTAAATTTCTCGTTTCATTCAAACCCTGATTTAGAAAGCCTACAGCTTACATTTTGTAAGAAAGCTGGAGATTAATCGGTAAACTAACCAATCACTCAGTGAATAATTAAGGTCACTTTCGATTGGCCATATTATCCTGGAATAAAGATAACAAAATGGCATCAAAATTTCTCGTTTAAGAAGATTTGCGTATTCAAAATTGTTATTCCTTGCACGTCGCATCCTGAAAGACCAGTTTGTCTTCCGGCAACTCGGTTCAGTTTTGTTTGTATCCAAGACTCCCCTTGGAAGAACTCAACCCACTTGTGCATTGACCCCGAGGCGAAAGGTCAGTTTGTAACGGGAAGTTCAACAATAACCATTTCATGGTAACCATACATTTTTATCGCCTTTTCAGCTTCTCCTTGTTCTGTTTCTTTCATTTGTATTTGTTTGTCTGTTGTTGTTGTTGTTGTTATTGTTTTTGTTGTTGTTTTTGTTGTTGTTGTTCTCGTTGTTCTTATTCACTCTGGATCCGCGTTCCGGTCTCGTTTAAGATTCACCTGTATTGTGCGTAGTGGAAAAGATATTTATTCGTAAGCAATTAAGTTAACTTTCCTTGCAATGCAATAAACTCCCTTCAAAAACACTAAAACTGTCTTTCATCTTTCACGTTTTCTCTCCAGATTTTAGAGGCGTTGCTTGACCATGGGGCGAACTGTCTTTTGAAGGACTCTAGTTACAAGACCCCACTCCATTTGGCGGCGGAGCGAGGCAACTCACTCCAGGTCGAGGTTTTGGCAAAGGCTGGTCTTGCCTGTATTTGGCAACTGCATGGTTTTAAAAGAATTCCTCTTCATTATGCTGTCATGAAGAAACACAAGTAAGCTTTCTTAGTCATTGAAAAGCCGTAAATTAATGGCAACTAACTACGTTAAAACTAATTCAGTTGTCCATATTCAATTGACCTTATTTGGCAGTTAGCATTGAAATTATTTTAATCAGAAGAACTTAACTAGTAATCGCGAGAAATACATTTTGGCCTGGAGGGTCCTAAGACCAGATCCATCGTGAACTGTGTCAAGCTACCTCTTAGTCGAAGTTATTAAAGTATGTGCCTAGCAAGTCTGGGCGAAGGAATGGTTTCCATAGATGGTGCACAGAGTAAGATACACTAACAAAGAGTGGTCGCCTTCAAGTCAAAATAGTGGCTGAAAAAGTCATTGCACAGTTTTGGGAAATCGGATTCTAGCAGTTTCGGATTTCAGAACATTTCAGACATCTCGTGGTTTCCTTGCTTGAAAACCGAGATTCGCGTTGTCCCGAAGATCGGCATTTCCAATCCAAGCTATCAATTTTTGAGAGTGTTTGAGCCTCCCTCGTAGTTAGAGTCAATTGTTTGGCTCTGTTGACTGGAAATCTTGTCTGAATCAAAACAATTTTGGCGGCTTCGTCGTTGATAGACGTCCACCTATGCTTATCTTTATCTGACACTCTGTTGGGAGCCAGTGGTTCGCGTATTATTAAAAGTCGCTTCAAACATTTTCATTCCAGAAAAGTCATACACGATCTGCTCGACATGGGCACAGACATCAACCGTCCGTCCTGATATCGACGGTTGGACATCGCTCATGTGGGCTGCTAAAACAGGAAGTGACGACGTCATCAAAGTCCTCTTGTCGAAACAAGTTGACCTTGATCACGCGGACGTTGAGAATAACACAGCTCTTCACGTGACCGCCAGATATGGTGACGGGAATGTGATGCAACTGTTACTGGATCGAGGCGCGAGAGTGTTGACAAACAACGAGGGCATGACGTGTTCTCATGTTGCCATGAAGTTTCAAAATGAAGATGCCGTTATGGCCATCGTTAAGCATCAGCGGTAAGTCATAATTGCAGCATACCCAAGTTAACTATCTCCACCCATCCCTTTGAACTCAACAACACCACCCTGCCCACATGTACGGCGAATGACAAGACCTTATAAAATTCAGGAAAAACTGTTCATGAAATTCGGAAGGTGAACTGCTTAGGAAAGGAGGACGAGAATTTTACCGTCAATTGGAATTAGAGGAGATTTGAAATGACAACTGATCATTCCGCGAGTGCGTTCTTGACAAGAGTAGTTTTTCAACTAACAAACAGTTAACTGGTCTCAAATTGGCTCAAACTTTGTCTCATGGTTAGAAATTTTGGGATGTCAGATGAAGATGACAATAACAAGAATAGCTTGTAACTTGCCATGAAACACCCAGCCTTATTAAACGAATTTCTGCAAACAAACCTTTTAATCTTCAGATGGAGAGAAGTCCTGTTAAAAAGTGGACCAGACATCCCCAACCCAATGGAAAGACTGATTCAGCAGTTCCCGGAAGTAGCCGAAGTAGTGCTACATCGTTGTGTTCAGCGGTCTGTCACCAGGCGAACGGTCACCTACGACTTCCACCTGCTCGATCCAGGCCCCGACGACCACAGTGCTCGAGGCTCAGGACGATTTTGTGGCCTGGAAACGATGTTTGACTACAATCAACAGTATCTTTTGATGCATCCCTTGTCACGAAAGCTTCTGAAGACAAAATGGCGCAAGTTTGGCTGACCATTTACCTTGTCAATCTAATTCTCTACTTGATGTTTGTCTGCACCTTGAGCATTTTTGTGATAACCGAGCGACAAGCAATTCTAATTCCCTCAAACCACTCCATTCCCGCCAATTTACAGTTAGACTTCTTTCAAACAAAGAACCAGATTAATCAGATCGTGCCTTACTTAGTCTCTGCATTTGCGTTGGCCAATTTGGTCAAAGAGATGTACCAGCTCATTACACTGCGACATCGTTACTTCAAAGACCCGTCAAATTATCTCGAATGTGCCTTGTACATAACAGTCATCACTTTTATGATCCCATACACGCTACAAATAGATGACATTATCGATCGTTCTCCCAGCGTTTTCTGGCAAGTTGGCACGGTCGCCGTTTTCTTGAGCTACGCTGATCTGGTGTTTTTCCTGCAGACTATGGACTATGTTGGCTTGTACGTCACAATGTTTCTTGAAATAATGAAGACCTTGTGTAAAGTACTCTTCCTGTTTGTAATGTTTGGTCTCGCGTTTGCTTTGGTGTTTTACATTCTATTAAAAGAGGAGGTAAGAAAATTAACTACATACAATCTAACTTCCACTCGTGGACACCAAAACTGTAGTCCCGGGGATTTCTCCACTGAGACTCTACATTTGTAACTTCAAGTGGAAGCGGACACTTATTTGAAGATCCACAAACCAAAATAACCTCCCTGTGTGGACAGACACACGGCAGTTCCACAGAGGCACCCAAAGAACCAAATCAAGCAAAATAAAGCTGTAGAAGGCATTTTTAAGTACCTTATGGTGATTGAAGTCTGTAGTTTAAAGTGTTGTTTTCGTTACCTAGAGGAATGTGATCTATTCGGATTCCTTAGCTGAAATTTTAATTGCCAGAGAATGTTAGGGAAGAGAATCTTCCTTTGAGAGAGTTCTAGCTGAAATTAACTTTCCATGAACTTCTTAGGGAACCATTTTCTTTCCGAAAATGCTAGCTGACATTTTTGACCGCCAAAATCAGCAAATACGACTGAATACCTCAGGAAGCTACGATGCCCCAATTGCGAATCTTTTAGGCCACGTTTCATTTACCAAAATCCGAGTACAACTTTCCAATTTTTTGCACGCGCAAAATATACTGGCTGCCAAGTCACTTGCTCTGGTAAGCAAGAGCGCATGACTGATGTTATTATTCAACACATTGCGACAATGTCCAAATATGGTCATAGCGCGCTATATATCAATCATGCGCACTCAACAGATATCCTGCGAAATACGTGATTTTGTGTATCGCGGAGAAAATAGCAGCTTTTCCAGCTTTTTTGCAATAAGCGCAAAAAGTTGTGCTTTGTCATTAATGCCGGTGTTGAATAATGAAACAATTATCATGCTCAATCTTGGGGAATATCGCCAGATTTTAACCAACTCGGCCAACGGCCTCGTTGGCTAAGTATCAGGTGATATTCCGCGCGATTTCGTAGTATAATTGTTTGTAAAATAGCCAGCCACAATAAGTACCTTTTTACCTTTCATAATTCAAGGGGCAAACCCGCGCTCAAAACTGCAGTGTGTTTTTTAATCCCATGCATTTGCGAACTGTCCTGACAAGGATTTTGCAAGTTATCGGATGTAGATGTAGATGTAGATGTAGATGTAGATGTAGATGTAGATGTAGATGTAGATGTAGATGTAGATGT
>JAEMWC010000296.1:217500-235000 GCA_016490735.1 Pachyseris speciosa
TTAATTATTAACAAGGAGGGTCAGTCATCTCATTTGTCGCAAGTATAACGGTAATGGAAATAATGGGCAGGGTCCGTTTGGCGAGGGGGACGAAATAAATGTAACGGAGAGGATCATTCTTCATTTGAGAAATAAAGGTGTTGCTCCATTACGCTTCACTGAAATTTCACGTTGCGACCGGGATAGAGTTAGTTTTCTAGTACCCAACTTTTCTCGACTTTTATCAGCTTTGTCCTAATCCGGGCTTGACGGCCTAACGCCTGACGGATTTCGCGAGACTTACCGTATCTGTTTTCTGGAAGAGTGTGTTTTCAGTTTTATCTGCATTTCGCTAATCTCTGAGAATCGGTCCAGTATACCTCAAACGTATGGCGTGAGCACCCACTGACGCCATGTCAGAGTTAAATTTGGACAAATTTTCCTATCAACGAAAGAGGTCGGTATTTCACATGGATGCCTCCAGTGCTGCTGTCGATAATACCCATTCATGCGGCTCGACTTCCCGCTCAAATGATTATTCATCTCACCCTGATGTGGACTCAAGGGACCAGGCAATTAGCAAGCATGTGCTTGGAGAAAACGATGAACCCTTAAACAATGAAGATTGGTCGGACCAGTTCGTTGAACTTGTAGAAATACTTCCAAGCGAAACGAGGCTCCAACTTGTTGATGCCATTGCAACTTCTTCGACGATGGAGGAACTCGTTAATTCTGTTTGCGATAACCAGTCTTCGACCTCTGGTGAGTAGCCAGATGTGCTTGAATAATATCTTGTGGTAATATTATTTAGATTGAAATGAGTTTATTCAGTTTTTTTTCACTCGCTAGTGCAGTAGCTCTTCTCAAGTAAATTCTGTGTACATGCAGAATTGAGTCGTTTTTGTGGCCGGCGTGATATTGTAAAATTAACGAACGAATTTGAATTTGATGAAAAAGCTAATTTTCATAGAGATATCATCCAAACTCAAGAAAATATAGATTGAAGCTTAAATTTTATTATATTTTCAAAGAAATAATATATAAGCTTAGTGATTGGCAGGTACACAACATACTACACTGTACTTGCAACCATTAATGTGTCTTTGTAAAAATCATAATAATAATTTATGGAAACTTATTTGTCAGTTGGCTCGGTTTCTTTTGTTCTTTTCAGGGGAATATATTAAATAACCCGTCTTTTTGCATGTTTATGGACCTCGACGTCGGGTGTCTGGAAAACTCAGACCTAGAAAACTCAGACCTCAGACCTCAGACCTAGAAAACTCAGACCCCCCAATCTGGAAAACTCAGACCCCCTCAAAACTATACAAATTTTCAAAGTCAAATAAACGTGGGCAAAATGAATTATCGCTGTTCAGTGTGCTGAAATGTTACACCCTCTATTTATCGCAGATTACAAACATTTCACCTTTGTCGTCTCATGTTATTATAATCGGCTACGGAGCACGAGACCTAGAAAACTCAGAGCCCCCCCAAACTGGAAAACTCAGACCCCCTCATAACTATACAAATTTTCAAAGTCAAATAAACGTGGACAAAATGAATTATCGCCGTCTTTGCGCTGAAATGTTACACGCTCTATTTATCGCAGATAACAAACATTTCACCTTTGTCGTCTCATGTTATTATTATCTGCTCCGAAGCACAAGACCTAGAAAACTCAGACCCCCCAATCTGGAAAACTCAGACCCCCTCATGAACGGCGATAATTCATTTTGCCCACGTTTATTTGACTTTGAAAATTTATATAGTTTTGAGGGGGTCTGAGTTTTCCAGTTTGGGGGGGTCTGAGGTTTCTAGGTCTTTTGCTCCGGAGCCGATGAAAAAAAAACATGAGACGACAAAGGTGAAGTGTTTGTTATCTGCGATAAATAGAGCGTGTAACATTTCAGCGCACTGAACGGCAATAATTCATTTTGTCCACGTTTATTTGACTTTGAAAATTTGTATAGCTATGAGGGGGTCTGAGTTTTCCAGTTTGGGGGGGTCTGAGTTTTCTAGGTCTTGTGCTCCGTAGCCGATTATAATAACATGAGACGACAAAGGTGAAATGTTTGTTATCTGCGATCAATAGAGCGTGTAACATTTCAGCGCACTGAACGGCGATAATTCATTTTGCCCACATTTATTTGACTTTGAAAATTTATATAGTTTTGAGGGGGTCTGAGTTTTCCAGTTTGGGGGGTCTGAGGTTTCTAGGTCTTTTGCTCCGGAGCCGATGAAAAAAAAACATGAGACGACAAAGGTGAAATGTTTGTTATCTGCAATAAATAGAGCGTGTAACATTTCAGCGCACTGAACGGCGATAATTCATTTTGTCCACGTTTATTTGACTTTGAAAATTTGTATAGTTATGAGGGGGTCTGAGTTTTCCAGATTGGGGGGGTCTGAATTTTCTAGGTCTTGTGCTCTGGGGCCGATTATAATAACATGAGATGACAAATGTGAAATGTTTGTAATCTGCGATAAATAGAGGGTGTAACATTTCAGCACACTGAACAGCGATAATTCATTTTGCCCACGTTTATTTGACTTTGAAAATTTGTATAGTTTTGAGGGGGTCTGAGTTTTCCAGATTGGGGGGTCTGAGTTTTCTAGGTCTGAGGTCTGAGGTCTGAGTTTTCTAGGTCTGAGTTTTCCAGACACCCCCTCGACGTCGTCTCGGTCCATAAACATGCAAAAAAAGAACTTGGCCAATATCCTGCCATCTTGACCTCACGCTTGGCCAATAACCCATATATCATTATTCACTGTCTGAAAAGTTGTTGGCGGCTTTGATTGTAACAGGGGAGCGTGGGGCTGAAACAATAGCTGATAACAATAGCAAAACAAGGCAATATCTATTTCCCCTGCTCATATTCCCCTACTCATATTCCCCTCGACTTAGTCCCCTGCTCATATTCCCCTCGACTTAGTCTCCCATCACTTGTAAACTCTAAAGAATAACAAACAAATGCAGAGGAAATGTCAAACAGTTACCGACCATGCAGTGGTCTTTCATGTGTTAGCTGGTATCTAGTAACTGCTTCGTTTAGCAACCTCTTCGTTGGCAACGACTTGTATTCCGCGTTTTCCCCTTTCTCTCCTCCATAACTTCTTCGTGGGGCTTACTCGCTGCAACGACATTGGTAGCGGGTGGACCTTCAATCAATAAATCATTTTGTCCAGGAGTGTTAAAATCCGAAACAGCATTTTCAACATCTGAGCATCCTGGCTGTGAGTCTGACTTGTCCCATTCACAAAGCAAATCCATCTTCACCATCAGTCATCATTGTTTACAAACAGTGCTAGGCAAGAGCTCACTTTTCTCAAAATTTAATGGCAGTCATTCAACTACGTGACTGTTGTGTACTGAATGCACTGTTTATGCAAAAGTAACAAACATGTTTATCATGCATATCATACCAGCAGACAAAAGAAAATGTCTATACATATTGTTGTGTAAATAATACAGAACTAAATTCAATCCCACTGTGTACCAGTATAACAAAACACGTTGTCTACACATTGTTGTAAAAACAAAACCGAAAATCAAGAAAAACATGTTTAAAAAGTATTTTTAAAATAAAACACAACCAAGTACAAACTAAGTTTTTCATTATTTAATGGCCTTCTATTTCTTTTAGAAAACCTCACCAACTGACAAATGAGCATGTTATTTACCTGTCCCTTGGGGGTATGTGATATATTCACCTGGTACCGCCCCTCGGGCTACGTCCTTGGGGTGGTACCAGGTGAATATATCACATACCCCCTCGTTCCAGGTAAATAACCCTCACATATACCATGCATTCAAAACCTTGTATTTTTGTTTCTAAACTATTCTCTAGTATGAAAACATACCATGCAGAAATTCAATTACATGTAATCCAATATTTAAATGTGTCACTGTGCAGTTTGTCATAGATAAATAAATGCATCATTTTGCATCATTTTTTTTATTTTTTTATGTAGTAGATAAAATATGAATGGCAGTTCTGTATGGGCATTTACAATGGTGAGCCAAAGGCGAGCCATTGTAACGCCCATACAGATCGGAAAATCAAATATTTTATAGTACTTGTGAAATGAAACAATAGATTGTTTGTCCTGTTAATCATTAGAGATCTGTATCAAAGTTAATGTACCGGTATACTAATTAGCTGAGCAGGACTCTTTATCAAAAGTTAATGCAGCAGTTGATTTGTATTGGGATTTATGGAGGTGTTCATGTGACTTAAAGACTTCCTGTAGATTGGTTATAACTCTTATGAATTATTAATGAATTTTACAAGTAAAGCTTACAAATTTTCAATAGTTAGTGAACTTATATAACATTTTCTAAACCTTTGCTGGAAAATATTATGTTCTTGTATCTGACATATCAGTATCACTCTTAAGGTGACCCTGCCACAACAAAAAAGAGAAAAAGACATTGCTTTATTGATGATGATGGTGATGATGATGAAGATGACACCAAAACAAAATGTAACTCAAAAAGGTTACGGGATAAGGAAGCCATTCATGAACACACTAGATGTCAAAATAAAAATTCTGCAAAACGAGTGAGGCCAAGCAAGATATCCAAAGATGTAAAAACTTATGAGATATCATCTTCAGAGGATGAAAAGCAAGGTATTTTTAGAATTTTTATTCATTGTTTACTGACACTAAACAGTTACTGGTAATGCACTTATCTAGTAAATAGTATGTGCCAGTCTTGTCATATACAGGTGTATCATTTGCATGGATAACTCTTTTCATTTAGCCAATATTTTTGCTGTGAAAAGACATATATCTATTATATCTCATCTGTGGATTTTTTTAATTCACGTGCTTAGCCTTGTCATGCAACTCTGTAATAAAAATAGCGAAGTTTGTGAATTAATCCAATTTTCGATACCACAAATTGAGCGCAATACTTTGAGCTATCCTTCATGCCTTTTGTAAAACAGAGGGTTCACTTTAAACTCTCAATAGAAGAACGACAATCACAGAATGCCAGCAAAGCAGTCAGCAATTAATACGGTAGTGTTTTGTTCTTGTTACAAGCGGTGAGTGAGTTCCAGGGGAGAGACTGCATGTTATTTTACACGCACTCACTTAGTGTAAAATTACACGTATAAAATGTATTTGCATGGACACTGCATGGGCACTGCGTGTAAAGTGAGTGTAAGGTCCGTGTAAACTTCATGACTGTACTGCACACAATTACATGCGTGTAATGCTGCAATCTCTTTGGCCGGTACTGTATGTTTAGCAATGGATAAAATAATTAAGCAGGATGCAAGCCACTATAAATGCCATAAAGATTGGATGCTTATAAAATGAAAGAATACCGTAACTGGGATGTGCATAATTGTTTAGCAAATGTCTGCAAAGTGATTATGCTCCATGCGGTCTATTGTCGAATCAGGAAATAAGCCATTTTCCTTAAGAGTTGGGTTATGCATTCGTACAGTACTGGCCACAGGAATAGCAGCATTACATGCGCATATCATGCGTGTAAATCCGCCATATTGCGCGCAATTTACACGCAAATTGTGCGCGCGTTACGCGAGAGTAAAAGAAATACACAAAAGTGCGAGAAAATAATTACACACAAATTCTTCACAGTGCGTGTAAAATTTTACACGCAGAGTTTGTGTAAAGGAGGACAGTATTTAGTGTTGTACTTCAAATTAGTGGCGGTAATTAGTGGCTTTTTCTCGAAGGAAAATGTTGCATGTCTTAAAGCATTACTTGTTTCTGAAGAATTTATACAATTTCAACTTTACATTTCAACATTTTCGCGAAAAGTGTCCACTTTGGTTGACTATTTCAAATACTTGATTTGAATGCGGACTGTTTTTGCTGGCCATGATCTGTCGTCTGAATATCACCAGTTGACTGGCTCACCGTTTGTTTGCATTTGTTTACATTTCGCTTTCATTTCGTGTATCGTTTCTACGGGTGGAAATTCATTCCTAACATGAAAAGGCTGTGAATGGGGTGATAAATCTGCTGCTTAAGCGAACATATTATAAATTGCAAATAAAAGTAATGATATACCACGCTGATTTCCCATTGCATTTTCCTTTCACCGCTCACCCGGCGGTGAATCAGCGCACCATCGATATAATTGATTTTATGTTCGCCTTTTTCAACCGCCCACTTGATCTGAAGATAAGACCAAGATTTTTTGTGCCAATGGCTTGTTACCTTCGTGGTATAAAGGATTAATATTTTGGCACAAACAAACCTAGTCCGCCGACCTATAAAAAGCAAAATATCCTCCCATCATCTATGAACTGTGTTGCGGTTTGAAACATTCGCCGGTCTTTTATTTGAATACTTCAAGTTCCAAGTTTTCAAGCGTTAAATCATCGCTGGAAAACTTGACGAATTCTCTCGGTTGTACCAGGCGAAACATTTGCTGGTTGTTAGGTTCTGCTGTCTACCTTTGCGTGATGATGTTGCTTGGAGCCGTTCCTTTAGCACCTTTGCGAGGTCGTGTTGCTTGCTGTGTTCTTTTGTTTGACATTTTTTCTTGAAGGGGCTTCCAAACTTGGCTCATATTTGGCAGCATGGTGGATCAAAGACCTATAACTTTCCAACAGCACCCCTAATGGATCGAAATCCACCAGAAGAAGGAAAGCGTCAGCTGAAGTGTTCAAACTTCACACTTCATACAAACAACAGGACACGTCCTCATTTGGGGTCAGACCACAGGAGCCCAAAAAAGGTCAAATATGCATGCCAGTGCAGAGCATCCTGGTCTATGATAACAACAGGCAACGTGGAAATAACGTTGGTTTTTTTTTTCCTATGTCGAATTTTCAATGTTGATTTTTAATGTTGATTTTCAATGTTGATTTTCAATGTTGTTTTTTTGTTAATGATTTTTTCTTTTTTTTTTCCTTTTTTTTTGGATTACATTTTTTCCAATTTTTTTTAGTGCTTAAATTATTTTTCTTTATTTTCATTTTACTTTTTAATTTGTCAACATATATTTTTTTACTTTATATTATTAAATTTTATTGCAATATTATTTTTTCTCGCTTTTTTTTTTCTATTTTGATTGCTTATATTTTTCGTTTCTTTCCATTTATTATTCTTTTCTCCCCAAAACTTACATATTAATTTTTTTTACTATGATAATGATGGGCCACCATACTTTACCTCAGAAATACGCCGCAATACGCTGGATTTTTCTTTTTATCCAGAGAGAGACGTGTGTTTTAAAAATTTTCCATCTGTCGAATGAAATATAATCACTCGTTGCCTAGCACGTGACATAAATCTTCCATCGATAAAATAATATTTTCCACCGCTTTCCATTCCATAAATCAAGGCATCTGTTCAAGTACCCGACAAAAATTGTATTTAACTTTCAACGAAAATGATTAAATTTATATTTTGCTAAAGCTTCCATCAGAAGGAGCGAAAAGGATCATAAAAACGTAATTTATCTATCTCCAGATCTAGCGTTATTGGCTGGTCGCTATCGGAGTTTCCAGTCAAATGTCGCCACTCTCAGTCAGACAGCTTCGGGTATTAATGTTAAATAGATTGTTTACAGAGTCGATAAGCACCACAGCGCTATCAGGTATCCCACACATCATTAGTCTTTTTTGGGTTGTCACGCAACGCTTCTCACGAGTATGCTCTTCATTCCCAGTGGATTAAATTTCAGCAAAAAATTTGCATAAAGTTTTAAGTCTGAAAATGTCAATGAGCAAGACTAATTTTAATTTTCCACCAAACTGAAAGGATCCACTTATGTACATGTATTTTTTTTTTAAACTAGCAGAGTATGGGATTGAGACAACTGCCAAACTGGGGAAACATGTCGCTTTTCACTGTCGGCTGAAGACGATGGGGTGGTCAGGTGTCGCTTTGTCACTCGTTTACGACTCCGTTAATTGTAACTGTCGTAAACTACTGTGCTTTTTCTGAAAATTCCTGTCGGTTTTCAGTATTTTGGGAGAAGATTGACGCCTGTTTTCGGAGTCGCTTCTACTCCTTGGAAGGCCTCATTAAATGCTCTCAGTTTTTGTCGTTGCAAAAAGAACTTGGCAGTAGCACGCTTCCCTTTATCAATCGACCGCTTGACTGAAGACTTCGTTAAAACAAAAGAGATAAGAAATACGCGCCCACACAAAAGTGAAAAAATGAACCGGCAGCAATCTGAAGATAAAACCTTATTCTAAAGGCTGAATTTCTCAAACATTGAAATACGGACTCTGAGATTCTAACTTTTATTGTCAGATTCATGTACATTGCCAAGTGAAAAATACATGCAAGCCTCGTGTAATGGACTTAGCAACTTTTACTCATCTAAAATTACACGCAGACTACGTGTAATTTAAGGTGCATGTAATAGTTCGTGTAAAATTTTACGCGCACGTAACGCGCGCATATTTTGCGCATAAATCCGCCATATTGCACACATTTTACGCGCGTGTACAAGTAGGTGCTGCTATTCCTGTGGCCAGTACTGTATTAGGAATAAATCTTTATCAAAAGTTAATTTACTAATCCATAATTCATCTGATCTTTTTCAAAAGTTGGAGAGGTCTACATGAGACTTGAATCCCATGAATTTATTGCTCAGGAACACAATTTACATGTACATGTATAATAATATTAATGAATTATGCAAAGATGGAGCTGTGCTATTGGTGGTAATGTGAAAAATAGAAATAAATTAATTGAATTTATTTAAAAGCATTCAGTTGACACCGGAGGGCTAATGCTTGAAATGTCAGCTTTTTTAATCTCCTTACAGTGGCCACATTTACACATTATTTAACCAAATTTTCATGTTTCACTCCCCCACCATGATACAACACCCAGAGTTCAATCTAGAAATTATGGAAAGTGGGTCAAATGTCCCACGTGACATTTTAAATTGGGTCATTTCAAAAATGGTCTGGGTCAAATTATTATGATAATAATAAACTTTGAAAAACTGGCAATATCCCTATTATGCTATACACTACCAGTATATATATTCGACTGGAAGTTCTGCAACTTCTGCGGGTTGACTCGCTGTTGTACTAATTTCTCCACCTTCATCATTTGTCTCCTCCAGTTCACCTTGATCTTCACTTTCCGTTGCCACTCTCTTTGGCGTAAAAAAAGAGACTTAACTTTTGCTGGCATTTCATGAAACTAAAATTAACGTAGACACAAGAACACACCTGAACGAAGTGTGAATCGATCGTCCTAGTAGCGTCCAGTCTCTCTCGGAATTGGAACGCCTGACACAAAAAGTACTCGTACAAACATAGTCTGAAACACCAGTCATTTCGCGATTTCGCGCGTTCATATAAGGCTAGTAAGCACACATATTTGTTTTTAAATTTACTTTTATTATTGCCTGCTGCTTTGGAAGTAGTTATATACGAGAAAACTTATTTTGGGGGGTTTTTGTTTGTTTCTTTTTTTTGCATCAGTATGACCCCACGATCATTTCATTTTGCATCAGAATAGAATATTCTGCGTAAATGACGCAAAAACGTGGCCTAGATTGACCACTGAACACCACAGTTTCTTTAACAACTAACCCCCATCAACAAGCACTTTTCATTCAATTAATATATTCCTGGTATTCAAGTTACCATGTTACCACCAATAGTGTAGCTCCATATTCTGTATATAAACCATACACAACCCACAATTCCTCTATTCACTCTGATGAAGGGCTAACACTTGAAACATCAGCTAATCGAATCCCTGTACGGTGGTCAATTTACATTATCAACTCCATTGATAAACCAAATTTTCGTGTTTCACTCCCCCACTGACACAGCACCCCAGTGTCTTTAGAAACTACATGTAACCCCCTTTATTCCCTTTACTGAGAACATGGTAAGGATACCCAGGGTTACCACATTAGAGAAAAACATATTTTTTCAAGGCGAGGGAAAAGTCAGGGAAATGTGCATCAAGTCAGGGAAATTCTAAATTCTACACTGTACCTGAAAGGGATTTTACTTTTCACTAGCCACTAGATTTGGGAAAGTTTCCTTTCTGGTAAAATTAATGGGCCGGATTTGATTTCTGTACTGGCTTCATTGTCCAAGGATTAGTCTTACAATCAAAGATGGTATTTGGTCAGTGAAAAGTCAGGGGATTTTTTTTTAAATACTAACAAGTGGCAAGCCTGGACTTGGGTGGTAAGACTATTAAGCACTATTAGGGTGAAGAATAAACACTAGTTGTGTTTTGTCTTTTTAACTCAAGAAGACGATGTTATTTGTCTGTCATCTGATGATGATGACATCAATGAGGATGGTGAAGATGACAACAATGACAGAGAAGAACAAGAAGAAGAAATTAAGGAAGATAGAGAAGTAGAGGAAATTGGGGAAAGTGACTTTGTGATCACTAGTAAGACCACATTATAAATTTCAAGAAACTGCAACTTTAAGTGCCTATGAAGTAAAAAATTTTCTTTCGAATTTTTGAAGCTTCTTGTGTCTTGATCACGAAATGACAAAAGAAATTTAACAACATCAGCTACATTGTACACTGTAAAGCCGAATTTTTTGCTCTCCAAAGAACCTCAAAATTCACTAAATCATGTCCCTTGGACTGGGAATGAATCAGTTGCTCAGAACAATGCTGATGATGTAGGAAATACCATGACACTCATGTCTTCTCAAGCATTTCCTACGTCACACCTTTGTAATACGATCTTGTGGAATGTGATGGAGACACTTTTTGGTACCAAATTTAAAATTTTCGGTTCAATTTATTCCGCATTGTGAATGTTTTACTACCTAAAACCTAAATATTAAGAATAAGAAAAATGATTTAAACTATTATATTAGAACAAGACATTTTTTACTTCATAGGCACTTTAAAGCTTGTTAAAATAGCACTTTGTCATGAGCAAACCTGTTCCTGATTAATCCTATAGGATACCGACAAAAATTATATGTTACATTGCCTCAGTGTCAATTATTGTTTGAGACAGCATTTACACAAACTTATTCTTCCTGCAATTAATTCAAAATAATACAATGAAGCTCTAAAGTCTTTTAAGACCGAGTATGCTACAAATTTTAATTACAGTTTATGCCTCTTACTATCCATGCAAAAGTTGTGAAATTCAAGGACAACAATAATTATATATTATAATCATAATAATAATGACAATAACAATAAATATTGTAATAAATAATTATAGTAATAGTAAATTAATTTTATTTAACTGTCAATTTATGTTGTGCAGGATTGCTAATTGGAGACAGCATAAACTGTGAAAGAAACATTTTCATATAATCTCAATACAGCTTGTACGTTTAGTTTAACTTAAAATGTCAGACTTGTGGGAGGCTGACCAGTTGCATATTTACATAGCATATAGCCAAGATATGAACACAAAATGTGAGTGGTCAAAGAGGAGTATTGGAACCCAGACCTGCTGGGTTGGGCTGCACTACATGTACCACCTGTATGTTGTCACTGATTCGTTATGTTTCTACAGTAGCTAATTGCCTGCCTGCCTTCTCGACTGGACTAACAGACTGATACGGTCTGATTGATTGATTGATTGATTGATTGATTGATTGACTGATTGATTGATTGATTGATTGCCTGCCTGCCTGATTTATTGATTGATGTACTGACTGATAGATGGATGGATGAACAGAGAGATGGATTGATTGATTGATGGAGATTGATTGATGGACTGATTGATTGATTTCACTCATAACAGTTGTAGACTGCACCAATGATGCCGATGATAGTGAAGATGAAACCTACAGTAAAGAGGAGATGGTCAGGATTCTGTCATTCATCAATGACTGTTCAGTACAAGAGCTGGGCTCTGTTCCAGGCCTGTCAGCTAAAAAGGCAGAAAAAATCATAAAGATGAGACCATTTGATTCTTGGAATGACCTTGTAAGTTGCAGTAGGTTTTATGACATCTCATAATAGTACATGTAGTATGGCAGGGAAAAATCTGATTACTCCTCCTCAAAAATTATTAAAAGTAGGAGGGGATAAATGGCCAATGTTTATAAAGGAAAGTATCGAAATAAGTTGTAATTTCCATAGGGGTGGGTGATGGTTGTACGGGGAGGGGGAACCAAAACCTTCCTTGTAATGTATGGAAAATTTCTGGAATGATGCAGGTTTGTATTAATAATACTCTGATCTTTGTTTGACCCCATTTTAATTTGGGGTGTCATGTAATAGGCTGGCTTCCTATCCGTGGGCAAATACTTCAAGGTGGTCACTGTCCCATGGTGGTTTATGTAGAGTGGCAGCTACATGTAGTACATGTACTGTAGCAGTAACAATACTCCTGCAGTAATGTCTTTGTGCTTGGTATTCTGTGGTGGGCCAGTTACATGTACATGTAGGAGGAGCAGTCTGTAATGATAATGTAATGACGAGTGATCTTTATTGTCATTAGATTGTAGATAAATGACTATGAGTATCATAACTTCCTATCCATTTCTTTCCTCTCACAGGTTTCCAGGCTGGATGCTACCCCAAACTTATCATCCCAGGTGACTTAAAAACAAAAGTGAAGAAGTAAAACTGTACTACAATTATTGCTATAATGTGAATTACTGAATTTCTCCAAAGTACACCTTTGAACACTGGTTTGTTTATTTATTTATTTATTTATTTATTTATTTATTTATTTAATCATTTGCCGTCATGTACAATTTTAATAAAATAAAATCAATAGTTCTCTTTATGTTGGTCATCTCTCCCTCTCCTATACTCTGTCCATCTATATGTATCATTTCATTCATTTCCATTGTTTAATTAACCACATTATATGCAACAGTTCTATATTTTTTTCTCTTGTAGGTAATAGACAATTGCCAATGTCTCTTAGAAGAGCGTAAGGTTGTTGAGGATTTGATGAAGAATTGTGAGAAAATCTCCAGTAAAATAGAAGACATGCTGACCTTGAGATTAAAGGTAACTTTATGCTAAACATGTATTGTAAATGGCAATCTTTCAAATTAATGCTGAGGACTGAACATGGCTAAAAACACAAACCAGGTCAGTAGGGTCTGTACATGTACATACCGCCATCAGCCCCGTCAAAATGTGCCGGCAGCCAGCAAATTTGCTGTCTACAGTCAGTTATTTGCCTCTTACTTCACACTTGGAGTTCACTGAGTTCTCTATCAGGCAAGGTTTATTGGCAGCTGCTGCCTACTACGTACTCCAGATATGCTGCCCACTACAACAAAACATTTTAACAGGGCTGCGCTATTCAGAACTTAGTTTGGTTCTTATCACTTCGTCTTCCTTTTTGATCTGCTATTTCAGAAAATTACCCAATACTATCAATATCTTTGTGTGCTTCTGTTTTTGTGCCCACCTTGTTATAAATGTCATTAATATTTTTATTTTTTCTTTCTCCCCAAACATCTACCCAAAATGGTATTTTCAGAAAACCTGTCAATTGCCTGTATGTACTTCTTAGGCAGTTGTACTGTAATTATTATTAGCAAATAATTTGTCTAGGGCCTTGATCAACGTACATAAAGCAAAGCAACTGGACGTAGTTGATTTTTTTGTGCTTTAATTTTTAGACCATTAATGATGATAGCTCTGTTGATGGGAAAGGAGGAGTTGCAATTACTGCACAACCAAAAACCTTAAATAGCAGGTAGACAGTAGCATAGTACAAATTGGATTGCATTTATTCATTTGAGAAGTAACCCATCAGACATAAGTTTGTAATGTTGTTATTCATTGCAAAGTGAGGACATCAGCTTATCACTGGTTGATTTTCATGTGCCAACCCGAGGCCCATTAGCCATAAAGTCAACTCTCTTGTAAGCTGACACCCTCTGTAATTGGAAATAGTGTCCATTAGTAGAACTGTTTGCTTACGAGAATTATTCCCATAAGCGGACACCCAAGAAGAATAGGGTGGATGTCTGCCTGTACGGGAACAAACAAAGGGAAAGCCATATTATAACAGGTAAATGTGTCAACAGAAGAGCTGGGTGAGGCCTGGAAATTCCTTGTAAATACTTTTTCCAAGCTTAACCAGGATACAGTGTTCAGTACACTGTTAGTGATTGAAAACAGAAACAAATTTCATTGCAAGAGTCAATTATTATACATGGGGTGTCCACTTACGAGAGAGTGTAAACAAAAGAAAAACCCAATTTTTATTTTCAAAAGTGTCTGCGTCCACTTACAAAAGAGTGTCCGCTTACTGGAACACAAGAGTCAGTTTTCTCAGCTTTTTCTTGAGCTTGGGTCACCTTAGCCTGTGAACATGCTCACGCCGAGTGTGCAGGAAAAAATCTAATTTGCCCTAGACCACACTTGGCTAGCTCTACTCACCAGTTTCTTTTTTTGCCCTATAACCCAATAGGATCGCCTGATGGTAACCAGTTGATTCATTTGTTCATTTTCAGTCTTCAGCTGAAGCCGTATCAACTGACAAGTCTCAACTGGCTGGTGTTAATGCATGAACAGGGAGTGAATGGAATATTAGCTGATGAAATGGTTGGCATTATGGCTAAGCATCTTTGTATTCCATAATAAATAATAATAATTTAATACTTATTTTGCACAAATTAGCATTTGAATATGATCAAATGAGCCTTACATGTGCATCTAAAATGCCAGGGTTTTCATTAAGAATTGTAATAACAGGAAAATAACGTAAAGTAACAGGAGAATTATTATGAAAGGGCAAAGCTCTGCGTAGTAGCCAGAGAATTCTCCGATCTCCGATGCCTAATCAACACCCTGAAAACCTATATATAAAGTTACATTTATGAAGTAAAGATACAAGTCATATAATAATTATGACTGTTACCGGTATATTATTATACATGTATATAACTATTTCACCAATACTGTCAGTACAGCAGTAGGTTCTCAATTCCCTTCTTTTTTGGTTTCAGGGACTCGGTAAAACTGTTCAAGCCCTGTCATTTCTTGCTCATCTGAGTGAAACTGGAGTGAAAGGTCCTCACCTGATTATTGTCCCAGCATCTACATTAGGTTGGAATATACACTTTTCTTTTCTCCTATTATCACATGCACCTTAAAATTCGTATTAGATTATTATAAGTAAATAACATAAAAGCAATGGTCGATACAATGTAGAATGGTTTTAAATTCTGTGTACTACATTTCAGCTGGCCAAACCAGCCTTCTTCATTCTACATTGTATTGGTCTCTGCTTTTATATTTTATATTCTTTGTTGTCTATTAATTTATTATTTTTATGCCGGTTAGATCACCAGCTAGATTATCTTCCACAGTGGCTTGCTTGAAATACCCCACTGCCGGGTTTAAATCCTGCCCTAGTAATTAGGAAACCCTCTATAACAATCAAAAGTCATATATCATTCACAATCAAAAGTCTGTTAGTGTTGCAGCTGTGGCTGTTTCAAGCTGTTAGAGGACTTGACCAATTTGAAAAAAACGAAAAATAACCAGTTTTTAAATTCGCTTCTAAAATAAGCCCTCCTTGAAATCACCTGAGTAAAAAACCTTTCTAGAGGTGGGCATTGGGGGTGGGGGGAGACAAGCCACCTCCGCTAAGGAAGGCCTGACACTCAGATTACCCTCAAAATATGTGAAGTCCTAAGAAGATCCTGTGAGCTAAAATTACCACAGCGCTCATATTCGGAACTCTTCTTTGGCCGTAGTTTTAACGGCAGTAGTGACATGCATGCAAATTGTTTGCAGTCTATCTTTTTAGTTCCATAAATCATTTTGTCTTTCTTTCCGAATTTATGTTGACATGTCTATAACGCTTGTTTGTTTGTTTGGTTTTTGCAGATAATTGGTGCAGGGAGATAAAGAAGTGGTGTCCAACTTTGGATTTTGTCATGTACTATGGTAACCTAACTTTTCTTAATTACTCGGGATACTGTAAGTATACCGAGTTATAAAATGTGTCAGATTTCAGTCTTTTTTTTTTTCTTTTTTCTTTTTCCTGTGCAGCAAAATGCACAATACAATTACGTTCCGGTGTTTGGATTGGCCAATGCACAATAGCAGGCACGTGGCGGTGTGTTCATTGGTTAAAGCAAACCACATAGTCCAAAGGTCGAAAGGCTAACATCACGCGACGGTTGTTTACAAGTTATGCAAATTCATCGTGTTTGAGTTGTGAAGCTAGATATTTTAAGACAGCACAGTCTGTACCCGTGAAAAGGTTTGCCGAGTGTTAAGAAAAAGTTGGAAGCCTCGCACGTGTAGTGCTTATCGGCTAATCGATATCACAAGTCGAAATCGAATGCTGTGACAGATTTTTCGTAATGTGATACCTTCCATTTAATACGTGACCACAAGTGAACACTCAAGGTTAAATAATCCACTTCGACCGTGGAACAAATTTTCCTACACATATCTTTGTAAAGTTGTGAAGCTGGATTTTAATACAGTACAGACTGTCCGTGTGAAAAGGTTTGCCGAATTTAAGACAAGGTTGGAAGCCTCGCACGTGCTGTGAGTATCGACTCGAATTAGAACGTTGTGACAGTTCTATATTTAGATAATCGCAAAGTTGTTTTGATGTAATTTGATCCGGATTATACCACAACTCAATCGCTGTGACAGTTCTATATTTAGAGACAAGTTTGCGAATTTTTGGTTTTCACGTGCGTCAGAAAAAAAAACTAAAATTAAACATTTAGATTTTTTACCTTCATCAGGTAAATGACATTTAAGCCAAGTAACACGCTTTGTTTTGAAAATAGAGCAGTTTGAATTTCAAGTTCTTTTTACAATGCGCGACATCTGGATTGCTTCTGAGAAACATGTCACATACACGGAAACGATTCGCCTTGTGTTTTCGAGTTTGTTTTTAAGCTTCGCAGAGAGGAAAAAAACTCCAGATGGTGCCACTTAATCTAGAAGTAAACAACAACAGCTGACAACGAATATGGATGGCAACTCTCAAAACGGTTTAACGAGCTTTGCTCGAACGTGAACAAAAAGGTCTTACGTGAACCCAAAAGCAAACCATTAGCCGGATAGTTTCGAGAATCAGAAAGCGTGCGTCCGGCTTCTGGAACAAAAAAGTATCCCGAGTTAACGCTCATAGAGCGTCTTGTTGAAGATGGGTGCTGTAAATACTGCTATACTATTTATTACGTTCGACGTTAGGAGAACGCATCCTAATCTTTGGTTCCCTATGATTTTTTTCTGTTGGGTGTCCTGTGGTACTAAGTGGTGAGATTTTCGTCATCTGTGTATCATTTCTGTGCCATCTTGAATTACGTCATAAATGATACAGTGATCTCAGCCTCGATCTGTTTATTTTCGCCTGGTCCAGTGAAGTTCGACATCTGACTCAGCAGGCGAACTTAACTAATTTGGGTCGGCCTAAACTGTAAAGTACGGCTCGTGTGTACGGCGTTTGACACGGGCTTTGCAGATCGAAAAATAGTTTTTTAAAACTGATTTTCAAGTGAAATTAACTACGGTAACTAGTCAGACTCCGTGGCGCTAGCGCGTGACGTATAAATATTATAATCAAACGCTTCCCGTAGAATCAAGTACTGTTTGTGTTGTTCAA
>JAEMWC010000296.1:240000-332500 GCA_016490735.1 Pachyseris speciosa
TCATATACTAGATTCTTTTTTGTATCACATATAGATTCTGGCTCCCAATACAGTAATATTCTGATGCTCCTTCGTAAAGCTGCTAACCATCCTCTACTGTTGCGCAGTCTCTACAAAGACGAAACACTACTTGAGATGGCCAAAAAATACTGCAAGGTAGGTACAGCTTTTGAAATAACAAGATCTAAGGGTAATAATTCAGGTTGGGGACATCACCAAGGCTTGGCTCCGGTGTGTGTATGTATGGTGCAAGTTTTCCCGCGCTAAGCTTAATTAAAGCTTAGCTGTTATATTACTCTTTCCACGATATTCTGAACGGTTGCATGCAGCTGGTGCTAAGCGCGGGAAAAAACTGCTGCTAAGCGCGGGAAAACGTGCAACTGGTGCCAAGCGCGGGAAGACATGAAACCGGCATGACATCTAAGCCAAAGACATGTAACGTAAAGAGAAGGGGATGCACATTTTCATGTCATTGTTATCAGAGGTAACTGAACCAGTTATCTTGCTTAAAATTAATTGCATTTACAGGACCCTGCCCACCGCGACTCGGAACCTGATCTGGTGTTTGAGGACATGACGGTCATGTCGGATTTTGAACTTCATCGTTTGTGTCGTGAGGAAAGGGTAAGCGGAAAATTCCAGTCCCTGGCTCCGGGGCGGAAAAAAGTGCTTCTTCGGTTAGATTTTCCTGCACGTACTCCAAGGAGGCTGAGATTCTTTTTCTGCTTTCTGTCAAAACAAGCTAACAAACAAAAACACACTCAAACAAATTTCAATTAGCAGCGCTAATATGCGCTTTGCCATGGAAGGCGACAGAATTCAGTGGCAAATCATCAAACTCTTACCGAGTTATACAAAGACTGTTAGGTGAGCCAACCAATCTGGCCAACCACTATCTTAATTCCGCAAAGCACCATTTTTACATGTAGGGCAAGTCACGCTTTGCAGCTTCTCTGACGCAGTGAATTTCTCAAGAGATGGAATTGGATTGAGAGGATTTTTTTTTTCCAGTTTTTACATTTGGTTGTTTCTAATCCCACCGATCCTATAATGTGTCCACTCACGCACTGTAGTTTCTGTACTTTACATCGCAGATTTTCTTGCGAGTTTCCGGCGTTGCTAGGGTCTCTCTTCCATTTTTGGTTAAGAAGACCAGACCCTGGAGGCGAGGTTGATTTTCTCGGACCCAACTAACTTTTCCCGCGTTTCCAATCCCACAGAAACTGGCCAGTCATTGTCTCAAAAAAGATGTGCTGACGAAATCAGGAAAATTTGTTTATTTGGACTCGCTTTTACCTGAATTGAAGGAAAAGGTTAGCATTTGTCATAGTATAGTTTGTTATGCCTTTAATGCCATCAAACATGTCTATTAGAGCGATCTTCAATTGAGTGTCGTAAGACGAATACCCTTGGCCTCTTCTTCAAAGCGAGTCCTGGTACTCATCCTTTCATATGAAAATAAATTTTCATTCACATGCAAAGTAAACTCATTTTCATACGAATAGTTGAGCACCAGGCCTCGCTTTGAAAAAGAGGGTAAAGGCAATTCGGTAATGGCCTATTTCTCTGACCAATCACAACAGACGCGAACAGTGCAAGGAACCAATCAGAATTCGATGCAATTACATGCAACCAGGCGCAAAGCGCGGGAAAATGGGCACGTGCAAGTCGCGATTGGTTTTACATCTCATTGGTTGGTTGAGAAAGTGGCGCGAGTTTTGCTGACCAATCACAGAGCGAAGTAAAGCAAAATCAAAGCAAGCGAAAATTACTTTTGACACTCGATTGAAAACCTTTCTAAACCAAAATCAAGATCCTAGCAGTATACAGGGCGTTTGTCATATGAACCTAATTTAGTTCAATGGCCTAAGCTCCCACGAGTCTGCTGTAGCTGAGTGACTGGAAATTTGGAAGGTCATTGGCTCGATTCCTGTTGCAATAACTCGGAATTCCTTTTTTTGTGTATGCGTTTCCTTAAAAAGTAGTCGTGGACATCACAAATTAGCCTGTCCTAATATGCTGTCAGGTAGTGGTAGTAGTGTCATGTACGTTTTCATTGCTTGAAACTGGAAAAAAGACAACCTGACGTAGTACGTGTTTGATGCTTCCGCTCGTGCTAAAAATATTTTGGTGTTACCACCATGCTGCGATCTGGAACAGGCTAAGGAAATTAACGAAGTCATGCCTGAGAGGCAGATCCACAGAAATGATAAAAGATAACGTCAATCGTTGGTTTTCTCGTAATGAGCACTCGAGCACTCAACCTATGAATAAAACTCCCCTGTATGCACATGCGACGAAGTAGAAGAAGAGAAAACAAACAGGAATATTAGATTAACGTTCCGCATTTTATGTTGTGGTCACTTTAGAGCTCCCGAGTATTGCTATTTAGCCAGTTCACCATGGCGATGGACATCATAGAGGTCTATCTGTCCGACAGACGGCACCGCTACTTGAGACTCGACGGGCAGACATCTGTAGTGGAAAGGTAAAGTTAAACTACTCGAGAAAACAGGCCACTTGAAGTCCAAAAATCCTTCTCCAGGATGTGTACCAAAACAAAATCACTGGTCAATAAAACAAGTTCTCCTTGAAACCCCCTACCCCCCCCCCCCTCCGCCCACCACCACCACCACCCTATCCCTAGCAAAATCTATCAACATCCGTTTTCTGAACTAACGCCTGTTTTCCGAACCCTCCAATCAGCAACTCAGGGCGTTAAAAAATGCCACATACCTTCATATTTTTTTCAACAGGCAAAATCTCATTGACAAGTTTAACGGAGATCCCGGTATATTTGTATTTCTTCTGTCAACCAAAGCAGGTTAGTAACTGCATTGAGGTCAAATTTATAAACGCAAAGAAAGCACGGACGTGATCAACCCTCGAAACACTACGTGTGTCGTGAAGCAAACGACGCGTTTTCCCGCGCTTGACGCGGGTGACACGTATTTTCTTCGACATTCGATTGGTCAGAGTAATTGCTTTGGTGTTGTTTTAAAAATCGCTTTACCAAGCAAGGTAGACGAGTCGTCTATGCTTCTTTTATCACTCAAACCGAATTGAATGTAAATTGCCCTTTTTAGGGTTTACCTCAGTATAATTATTAATAGGTGTGATAGAGCTTGTTGTTATTGTTGCTGCTGTAGAACCTGAAGAGGTTTTCTTTGTTTTGACCTACTGTTGTGCTTATTGTTCAGAATGTTTAATTTTCATTGTTTTACGTCATTCGTAAGTTTCACAGGTTCTTACACCGAAGTAGAGTACCCGTTTTTGCTCAAATATAGTTTATTGCACTGACCCTCAACTGTCGCGAAAAATTGGTAAGGGTTTGTGGTAACTGTGATTTTTCAAACTTCAATGTCTTGAAAAATCCACGGAGCTTTCCGTTTGGAATCTCCCATTTCAAAAAAGTCATCGAGAGTTCTTCCACCAGGATAGATCCACGTCAGCACTGGTAACATAAGAATATATACATAATTTCAAGGCGGGAGTAAGTTTAGCCTCGTTTTTTCATTGCTGTGCTTTCTGTTAATAATAATAATAATAAATGTACTGCACATCTTTTGTCTTTCAAGTGATGGACCTCTTCTCTTCCTTTGTAGGAGGTCTGGGGATTAACCTGACGTCAGCAAATGTCGTCATCTTACATGACATTGATTTTAACCCGTATAACGACAAACAGGCTGAGGACCGCTGCCACCGAGTGGGTCAAACAAGGTATAACAAAGTGTTCTTGTACCTAATTCAGTTGTTGTTATAGACGTGGCTTAAATGCATAATGGTCACATGCTATATAATGAATACGTGAACGATCATCGCAGTTATGAACACTACTTAAGCAGCAGTGAAAATAAAGCCTGTTTTTTCAGGCTTGTACGGGATTCGAACGCACGACATCTGCGATACCGGTGCAGTGCTCTAGGAACTGAGCTCAGTAACAAGCCAACTGGGAGCTGGTCGTTTTGTTGGTTCGTAATATACCCGTGAAGGATGATTAAATGACTATATGGCAATGAATATATGAAAATCATGTATTTGAACTGCGGATTAAATAATGAATATGTGAACGATCATCACAGTTATGAACACCACTTAAGCAGTAGTAAAATAAAGCCTGAAAAAGATTCAGGTTTACTTTTGTAGTGTTCGTAACTGCGATGATGGTTCACATATGCATTCTTTAATCCGCAGTTCAAATATATGAAAATAATATATTCATTATCACATGTTATATAATACATGAGCCAGCAAACAAGGCAGGTCGTTGGAAAAGTTCGACGCACCAGAGGCATGAATGCTGGCCTCGGTGCCAAATTTGAATTTTTCATTGTGTTTGCTTGGAGGTTCCCCCTCCAACTGCTTGGATTTCTCCCCTCAAATTCGAGTCTGAATACCAAGAATTGGACTGTGTCCTTGTTTCTCTAGTTGTCTTACTAGCTAAACATATTTTATTCAACAGGAATAACTGCATTCTTTCTTTCTTGCAACAGAGACGTGACTGTGTATCGTTTGATCGCAGAGGACACGATAGAAGAAGCCATACTGCAGTGTGCACAGAATAAACTTCGATTAGAGCGAGACATGAACACTGTGGGCGGCGGTAAGTACAAATCATCGCGCAGTCCAGGCAACGAGAATCCAGTATAAAATGTCGGCCATCTCTCTGCTCGCGGCCGAAACAAGTACTTGAATTCCAAGCGTTTTAATGCTATCTGGTAACGTTCTTAAACGTTCTTATAAAAAAAAATAGTTAACTTGATGTTTTTCTCATGTTTTGTGTTACTGCTGTTGTTAATCGATACAATAAACTGTACACATGCTATTACAGGTTCATTTTCACTACATTACATACTGCATTTTCGTAAACCTCTTTTAAGCGGTCAACCGCTATAACTGGCGAGGGTGAACCCTTAATAGATACTGAAAGATTTTGGCCTCTCGGTGCGTTTTTTTTTTTTTTGTTGTTGTTGTGGTTGTTTTTGTTTTTTTGTTTCGTTTTTCCGTGCTGTGTTCTTTCTAGTTTGGCTGCTGAAAAGCTAAGAGTCACCTTTTAAAATTTAAATGTTCTTTGCAGGAGACGGTACGTCGCCAAAAGATGTTTCAACGCTACTCCACGAAGCTTTCGATAATTCTGGAGCCACCGAAACAGTTGATTAAAATTGATTACTCCATTATTGTGTAGCATTCTAATTTGGCTCCGTGGCTTTAAGATTCCGGATTTTGTTTCCCTTCAACTTTGTTTATTGTTTAAAATCCCACAAGCCTCGGAGCCAAGTTAGGATTTAATGCACCATAAATGTAATTTTTAGATAGCCTTTCCAAGGAATGAATTGTTTGCAGATAAAACATGAATTAGTTATATTAACAGGTTACTGTAAATTTAGTTTTATATCATTCTCAGCATAGAAGCAATAGTAGTAAAAGAGGTATCAAGAATTGAAAATTTTTGAAATTAAGTGAAAAACTGTACACAGTTTCTGTTGTGTCGTTGTGTCATGTTATCTTTTGGTCAGCTGCTGACCAAGACGTTGACACTCTGGGGGTTGCAGTGCTATCAAAGCAACATTAGATAACATTCCTTTTAAAGTAAACAGTCAAACTCATTCAAAAATTCAATTAATATTTTTACTATAATAAAGATACATTGTTTCATGTTAAATATTACTCTTTGTTTTCCTCGTTATTAGGAGTCGTTCAAAATTGCAACGTAAAACCAACCCTATGTGTTGTTGTTGTATGTGTGCGTTTCCTCTCAGAATAAAGTATTATAATTATCAAGTCTGTGGTGAATTGTTCTATGTCTGAGTCAGCCAGACATTTGTTCAAACCTCGCCCTAAGGCTATTAACATTGTCCTTTGTGCTTGCCGGAGAGGAAGTCTCCTTGCTCGTCGTGTCCCTTGTCGTGTGTGTTTTCCGCAGACCTCTGTGTGTCTCGTGAATGCGTTCCTTGTTGGATGACCCTGGTGTTTCTTCGCTTGTCCACTGTTCCGTCGTGTTTAATTGTCTTTCGCTGGCTGGCTGTTTTTTTCTGCCGCGGACTCCTGGTCGCTTTGCCCTCGTTTTGGTGGAGGTCGCAAGCGGTGGCGAGTACGAGTCTAAATGGAATAAATTCTATTCTGAATATATCGTCCACATATTTTTGTTCTGTCTGTTAACCCCATTTATAACAAACAATGGTAATTGAACTGAGTGGAGTGCAATTTGGTCTGAGATCATACGCGTGATTTCAAAATCGAACGAGCGCGCAGCGCGAGTTTGATTTGAAATCACAAGTATGATTTCAGACCAAAATTGCATGACACGAAGTTCAATTACACTTTGTTACACCCATTTTGAAATCACAGTTTTTTTGTCAATATTAATATTTGTTTTTCCATGAAATTGTATAGGTTAGTATTATTTCACTTTCATTTTGATGATGAGTTACAGAAAGGATGCAATTTAGAGTAAAAAAATTTATTTGGCAACAATTTGGTATGACGTTTAATCGTTCACGTCATTTAGGTTTCCATGACAACGAGATTTTGACAGCCGTGTGTTTCAACGGTTGGATTTTCTAAATCTAAATCAATGAAAATTCTCGCTTGTTGCCCTGATATTTACATATTTACACTATTGCAGTACTTTGATCAAAGTGGAGGATCTAACATGGTGGCCTTTCATGTTATATGACGTCTTTATCCCTTTTGCAGACCTTAAAGGAGACAGTTTTGGCCGTGATTCATACCTGCCGCTTTTCATTCTAACAGTTGAAATTGTTTTGAAGTTAATTAGCGTCCCCACCTCCTTTTTATTTTTCTTTAACATTGACATCAAGCTTTCCCCAACCGAGTATACGATGTCTTCCAGCTGAAATATGGGTAATTGTATGCCTCTTTTCAACTTTCGGGTACATAGTCTATTACGCCTCTATCGATTTCGGTACTTTAAAGCTGGAAATTTTGTCCGTTTTGGCTTAGTTCGGGTATACCGTAAACTTCCGCTTATAAGCCCACCCACTTATAAGCCCTCCTGGTTACAGGCCCATTTACCTGTAAACAAAAAAATACATCCAATTATAAGCCCCCATTTAGTAACTGTTCAGTGTTTTATATCGAACTGAAGTTGATTTAAAGCTAAATCTAAAACCAGTACATGAAAAACGTATTTCCATTAACACTACTGTGGCTCTTTTCGAAACAATTTTTATTTATTTATTTATTTATTTATATATTATTCCGGTTATAAACCCCCTCCTAAAACCCCTTAAGAAAAAGTATAAGCCCAGGGCTAAAAAGCGGAAGTTTACGCTATTGGTATATCACCAGCCAATCTGTCGCATAGTGAACGGAACAATTCAGTCCAGGTGACCACGGAGTAATAATGTTTCCTTTCTTATAAACGTTACCTAAGTTATTGAAAGATGAAGCATTTTCTTCACGGTTCTCCTCCTCCCTAATCCACGAACTTTTTGTAGTTAATGATTCAAAACTTGAAAATGATGGTCCTGCCGCATCATGTGAAGAACGCCTCCCCATAAGACATCCTGTTAATACAGGAGCACTAGAACAAAGTAAAAACGAATGACAAGTAGCGCAGCCCCAGACTTATGGTAGCCCCTGGGGTATGAGCCCTTAACTGAGGGTAAAGGCGTGATGCTGTGTGTGATGAGCCTTTGGATGATAAAATGGCAAACTGCGTAGTAAGGCTATGAGCGACGATCCTCCTCCGCCCCCTCTTCATCATCACCATCATCATCATCATTATCATCATCATCATTATCATCATCATCATCCGTCATCATCATCATCATCATCATCATCATCATCATCATCATCATCATCCATCATCATCATCATCATCATCATCCGTCATCATCATCCGTCTTCATCATCATCATCATCATCCGTCTTCATCATCATCATCATCATCATCATCCGTCATCATCATCATCCGTCTTCATCATCATCATAATCATCATTCATCATCATCATCATCATCATCATCCGTCTTCATCATCATCATCATCATCATCATCATCGTCATCATTATCATCGTCATCGTCATCATTATCGATTAAATAAACAAATACCGATGGTTAAATAAAAACAATACTTGAGCAAAATCCTGCAAGCCCATTTATGTTTGAAAATCAGTGTATTAGAGGAGCAATTCTAAGATCTCTGAGTGTTTAAACATCAATTTGAATGTATCCTGATTCTTCCCGTTTGAGGCGGCGGATTTAATTGTTATCTTTATTCTATCTTTCTTATTGTTCTGAGGTGCCATAACTCACCTGGTAGATCTATAGCGATGTAATCCAGGCATGCTCTCACTCCAAAAAGCCTGTGGTACAAACAACAACTTGATAAACGTCTTAAGTTATGTTATAGTTGCGTGTTTTCTCTTGCCTTGCCTTGTATTGCTCCGTCCCGCCTTTGTCTATTTTTTCCTTTATTTCATCACCAGTAATGCATTTACACTGAAGTGATTCTGCCGCAAAAATTTCCACAGAGTTATCTCAATGGAAATGCATTGCCTCTCGTACAGAGATCTGGATTTCGAATGGAGGTCTGAACCCGAGAGATCTTTTTTCCGTCGCCCCAGACTTTTACCCTCGGCAGCATTTATAGCATTTATATTGCTGTTCATGTAAGAATTTATTTTAATGTACAAGATGTACTTTTTTACTATATACAACCAAAGCTGACTTTTCAGTCCTTGATGAATCAGTGAATTCTGTTTTCCTAAAAGAATGTGTCCAGCCAAATCATTTTACGCTTTTAATTGATATGTTTGGTTCACATCACCATGTAAAAAAAAGCGAAACTATGAAAAATGGATTGGTTGCTTTTGCATGGGGTAAATTCTTCTACCATACAAACCAAATACGAGAAATACTGAATAAAGAGAATGGCCGCGTTTTGGGTTAGTGAAAATAATCCATTGAATAAACCTGAGTCATACTCTCTAAGAAAGCCTTACCTCCACTCGTTTGTCTAGCATAAAAGTTTCCTCGCCCAAGTCATATAGTGAATCCGATCCTCCCATTTTGTTGTTTTCATTATCAGACATCTTTTAAAGAACATGAAAGAAATCTGTATTCTTCCATACTATACCAACAGAACGCCTGCACAAGTTTTCCTTTGTGACGTCAGGTGTTCTTTTATAATGAATTGCATTCATGTGTCAGTTGCGCGCTATTGTTCGAGAAATGGAACAAAACTCAAACCAATTAGCGCTGAAAGGAAGTTCGGTATATATCCAAAGTATGCAAAACGTTTCAAAAGTTTTTTAATGACATGTCAGTCTTCCTTTCGCATGCTTGGTCTCAGTATCAACCAATACGCGCGCTTTTAGCAGTTTATTCGGTGCGGATCAGTTTCCTTCTGCTCACGCCAGCCTCGCTGATTTTTTATTCGCCCTTGCCTGCAGGAGTTTCCGTCTTCTCAGAATTGTCGGCTGTCGGGCATTAAAAGATTATGAAAAGTTGATTTATAAGCGCCCTGCCTTCTTCATCTCCAACAATGGGTCCTGCACATCATGCTTGTTTTCGTCAGTAAAGAAATCATTTCATAAAACCAGTACAACCGGGAACCTCGATTTAACCGAACTAAGTGCCAAGGGGCTAAGGAAATTGGTTCGTTATATCGAGGTCCTTTTCCATAAACGATTTTAAACGTCGGGCTGAAGAATATCTTTCGCATGACAGTCATCAAGGACTTTGTTATGTAGAGGTTCGTCGGTTAAATCGAGGTTCCGCTGTAGTTTCCACTGCAAGGAGCAAAGTTTTAGCCAGTCCAGGTCAAAATGTGGCCAGGGAGGAGAATTCCAGGCGATTTCAGCCAACCAGTCAGAAAAGCTGTGAACTCAGCAAAAGGGACTAGCAAGACTCCGGGGAGAGGGGAGGGGGAGGGCTACTAAGGCTACTAAAACACATTTAATACGGGGAGGCTCCGCCCCGAGGTCCGATCCCTTACCCTTTTATATACCATTTTTGACAGAAGAGGTACCCCTTTCGTATACCTTCCATTGACAATTGGTACCCCTTTCATATACCTTCCATTAGAACAATACAGGCATGAGGTATGTGTGTTGGAAGTATTTTAATGAAAGGCCCTTTTAAATACCTAAATGGCAGAATTCCCTAACCTTTCATATACTTCGACTCGTGAAATCCCTACCCTTTCATAAACCTTAAGCGTGAAAAAGGTACCCCTTTCGGGCGGAGCCTCCCCGTATAGGCCATTATAGGGAGTGCCCCCCGGGGCAAGACTCTACCCAACTCAAGTATCCCAGCCTAAATATTCAGTTTCAGAAACTTTATCATGTTCATCCAACAAACGCAAAGAGTATCGTACAGTGGCAAGTTTTTGCCTTGTTATCCTACACGAAATTCTTGTCACCACTGATCAGTTTGCCAGTAACTGCCTCAGTAACTGATAGTATGTGAATAATCATCGCAGTTAAGTTATGAACATTACTTAAACAGTAGTGAAAATAAAGCCGGAAAAAACTTCAGGGTTCAAATTTCTTTCAATTTCAGGATTTATTTTCACCACTGCTTCATTTTCACTAATACGTAAGTAGCGTTCATACGGTAACTGCGATGATCGATCACATCTTCATTCTTTAATCCGCAGCTAGTTCAAATATATAATTTTATAACATAACTAAAGAAAAGCTCGCTCTCTGATTGGTCAATTAACCATTTACTATTTGCCCATGGGTGAACGCTGCTGATGATAGCTAACGTGTGCGCTGTTTATAAACTAAATTTTCGCTTTTTTGGATGAGATTTTACAAAATTTGAATCGTTTCAATCGTCATAGTGTCTACCGAACAATTAAGCCGTTGCAATTTCTGTGAATGAAGTTCTTGGTCATGTAAGTTAGTGCAATAAAATGGGACTTTGCTTTCTCTACGATGCTTATGTTATGTTATGTTATGTTATGTTATGTTATGTTATGTTATGTTATGTTATGTTATGTTATGTTAAAACAAATGGTAAACGTATCAGCGCGAACTATTGAGTTATGGATGCACTTGCATGGGAGGTATGCTAAGCACTCAATAAGCTTCTCTCGTGCTTAGCAAACCCCGCGTGCATCCATAACTCAATAGCGCACGCCGATCCGTTTACCATTTGTTAATTCATATATTCATTCTCACAGTAACTGATAGTCTACACTAGATCAAACTCCCCTGATTTTAATCCCTATCTTAGACTAAAACTGCTGAAAAAACTGTACCCTCACAGCGACCGCATATCCATATATCATATATCTGGGAGGGGTAACCCACCGGAAAAAAAAGGCTGCAATTCATGATCAGTGAATTTTTTCTTTTCAAATTTTCAGGTTGGGGACGTTTTTGACGTGCATTAATTAAGGTAAATGAAGATGGTAAGTGTCTATGTTTACCACTATGGTGGGCGTCGACAGCAGATGTTTTTCAAGTTATAAGATTTTTGACAGAATAAATTAAAAACGCCATTAATTTGACCCATCTTGTGTGGTGGTTAGTCTGAAGAACGTAACATGTTCGCCTAAAAGAGTCGTATTTTATTGCTGCAGAGAGAGAGGTCAGTGATAGCTGGCAGCTCTGATTCGCACGAGCAAGCTAAGGTTTTCTTCCAGCTGCGATCTTTGATAAGTCAGTATTCGTTCGCTAAAAAGATCAAGAAAGACAAAAGGAAAGTTTCTTAGTAACGGGGCAACATCTTCAAGTTTTAAACTGGTTGAGCTGATTATAAACTCATTATGGCGTGCTATAAACGTACCAATAATGTCTTCTTTTGACTGAAAACATTTATAGCTTTTTGCAGGGAAGATCAGTTAAGTGGGAAACTTGTGACGTCAACTCAGACTTATCCATTTTGGAGACCCATGTAATGACGTTCACGTAATACACTTAGTCAACAGACCGCAGTATTATCCTGCAAGAAAGCCGTTATAAGCCCGGTCATTAAGTAGAAAACGTGTGTCCAGACTTATCATCCAGTTTGCCGACCTATGCAATTCCGTTCATTTAATATACTTAGTCAATAAACCAGAGTATTATGCTGCTTGCATGTACATGCTTGTATGGTTAACCTGATAAACCATTTAAATTGGTGGACCTCCCCATGGAAATTTATTTACTTTTAGGCACTGAACCACAGGGATTTAAACGCAGTCTTTTGCATACAAGAGTTAAAACAACAAACGACTCAGGCAGAGGACGCCGGAGTTTTTAGTCCTATACACGTGCAATTTTCGGGGCTTGACAAAGCGCTGACAAGTTCCTATGTTCAAAAATTGGTATGGCATCGCAGTACAGTTAGTCAAGAAAAACCTGCAAAACTCTGTCGGTTCTAAGAACAAGCAAATAAAGCTCGTTTATTGCATAAGAAGTTGTTGGGGAAAGCTTGTTCGTGTATAATCTCGTAATTCCTTCCACAAGAGCGGCCTAATCACATTTTATTTTCGTAAAGACACGATTGTACGTGTTTGGTGATGATTGCCAAAACCATGTTCTCCTTCACCGCGGAAGTTCTAGCAATTTCAGGAATTTATTACCAACCTTAAAACATCCCACAAAAACACAGGTTTGTTGTCATTGGGTAGTAACACCTCATTAGGAGTCTATTTTCGTTAAATAACAAGTTATACATATATTTCGTAGATACACGTAAGAGTTTCGTTTTCCATAAGTCTAGGGTGTGTCTCCGGAAGTCGCACCAGGCGAGAAATACAACCTTTATTTATCACCGTTGTAAATCCGGGAACTATTAAACTGACGTAAACATCAGGCATTCTATTTCAAGATTCGCCGTCTTTAATAAAACGCCGTTTCTATTTCAACCGGTACTTTACTGGCGCAGTTGAAAACGACGGTTCCCGTATAGGTAGGCGATTTTTTTGTTGGAGCAAGCACGCCTGCAGCGGATGTCTGAAGGTAGGTGGAAATAGAATGGGGCAAAAATCGATTAAACTGGGGCTATTTATTTTAGATCTCTTGCAAATAATGCATGCATATTAATGACGCTAATGTACCTTACTTGACTCCGACCTCGCGAAGAATATTGTACGATCTTTAACCTTGCCATAATCCTTGACGGGTGTGGAGTTTATTTTACTTCCAAAAATTCAAAAGCTCGCCGGAATTGTTTTATACTCGCTCTGCGTTCGAGCTGTGGTGTGCGCGCCAATAAATGTCTGCAAAGAGCTCCTCCAAATAGGTTCTTGATAATCTCTTCTCTCGTTTCCCTTTGCGTGCAAGGAGAAGATTAGAAAACGTACAATTAACAAGCACTACGCAGTCGCATGCTTGATAAATGTAAGGTCCGTAGATTGTTAGAAAAGCTTTCTTACTGATCTCCATATTTTTTCTGGAATTTGCTATGGTTTACCATGTGCGTTCAAGATGTGTTAGTTAAAGGATTCTGGGGGTGGGGGGGGGGTATTCTCTGTGAGAAGGTGAAACTTGATAAGAAACACCCCTTTATTTTTCATAAAACATTGGTGTAGAATTTGTTATGTGGAAATTGTGCAAGTGATAGTGGCCTACGAATCATGAAGCAATCGATGTGCTTTATTAGACTGTGCTTTTATAAAGACCATTGAAGTTTACGGCTTTGTTCAGTGAATTGATGGCCCCATGAGGCGTACTCCCCCGGCTCTAATCAGTGTCATACAATATTTTCGTCGACATTGTTCTGTGAATTAGCTTGCGACACCTTTGAGGCGCCTGCAAACTGTTTAGGAATTCTGTAAGACATCACTAAGTCTGGGTGGTGAGGAAAATAAAAAGCCGCATGAAATCGCGTATAGTTGCGAACATGTTGCTGCTCTAATTAGCGTCATTTTAACACTCAAAATTAAAATGAAATTAAACAACACAGAAACATTTCCGGTTATAAAAATAGAAGCCACCTTGAGTAGCCACCAAGATCCATTGCCGGATCCGTCTCTGACAGAAGCGGGGAGGGTTAAGTGGGTTCCAGGCTCATCACACCCCCCACCTTTGGTGGTTTTGTTAGCGCTAGGGGATTTAAGGTGGTGCCTTTAACGTCGATTCAGTGAATGCAGTGATAATCGAGAGCTGCAGCAAAGGAGCAGATCCCCATAAGCATACAGTCTACAGCCTTCGTGCCAGGTGGCAAAACTGAGAAATTTGCGATTTGAATTCCGCCCCTAATGCTCCCTGTGGCTTCCCGGCTGCCTGAGCTGTCAAAGTTTGGCCAGTCAGCGCAAACAGGAAATTTGCTTCTTCCGTCGAACAGGAAAGGACACGAAGGAACAACTTTGGCACATGCAATGCAAAAGACTGGAATCGTCGCTGAAAAATATAATAACTCCTCAGTTTCTGAGAGAGTCTGCCTACCGTGAGCTACAAAAATGCGAAAAACCAGCGAAGGTTTCAGTTTTATTGCGGCCACATTGAACGTGGTAAATCCAAAGTTTGCTGAAGTTGAAGTCTCGGATGTCGGACCAAGGATGAAGCGAACTTTGCCAACCTCGGCAACTACGCCAGATAGAAGCCCCAGTCAAAAGAAAGATCACCAAGAAAAGAACGCAACAGACATTTCCATACTTCGGGCTTCGGCGACCTAGTCGTCGATAATGCTTTGAAGTGGGAAAACAACTAATACTGTCTGCAACCAATTATTTTAGATCGCAGCGGCTCGCACTGGTACTTTTGCCAAATCATGTGGGCAAAACAGCGAGAACATCTTTGCTTTGAAGTAAGCTATCGACTGCTAGACGCTGTTCTGGTTTCAAATCTGACGGGCAGTTCAGATATTTGGAGAAATTTTCGCAAGCTTCGCGAATACCAATGTCTCGCCTTTTCCGGAAAAAAAAAACAAACAAATAAACTCAAACCACACAATCCACGCTCGATGATAGATCTCGTCATCACCCGGTCAAATCAACCAATCAGCATTTTGCGTCCAATTTTTGGACGCAGAAATTCAAATTTATGAGACACGAGTGCAAGCTCTCCTTCTCTCCTTTCCTCCCTCACCTCCTACCCCCGGAGAGCTTGCTCGCAGGCTACAGTAGCAGTAGCAGTAACAATAGCAATAGCAGTAACAGCAGTTACTTAGCAGTAGCAGTAGCAGCAGCAGTAGTAGTAGTAGTAGTAGTAGTAGTAGTAGTAGTAGTAGTAGTAGTAGTAGTAGTAGTAGTAGTAGTAGTAGTAGTAGTAGTAGTAGTAGTAGTAGTAGTAGTAGTAGTAGTAGTCAAGTAGTAGTAGTAGTAGTAGTAGTAGTAGTAGTAGTAGTAGTAGTAGTAGTAGTAGTAGTAGTAGTAGTAGTAGTAGTAGTAGTAGTAGTAGTAGTAGTGGTGGTGGTAGTGGTAGTGGTAGTGGTAGTGGTAGTGGTAGCTGTAGTGGTAGTGGTAGTGGTAGTGGTAGTGGTAGTGGTAGTGGTAGTGGTAGTGGTAGTGGTAGTGGTAGTGGTAGTGGTAGTGGTAGTGGTAGTACTAGTAGCTGCTCACAGAGCGAATGCTGGTGATCACAACATCCTCGGCCTGGTGTTAACAAGTCACCTTAGATACCGAGGACTCTTCGGAGAATTCTCGCACTTCATGAGAGCACTGACTTTGCCAATGACGATTCCTTCGATATAGTTCCTAGCCTTGTTTTGTTATTGCCATTTGTCATTTTCATTGCCATTGTTATTTACTGTACATGTCACTCAGTATACAGTGTCTGCAGTCTCCCTGCGTTATGCCATTGTTATTTACTGTACATGTCACTCAGTATACAGTGTCTGCAGTCTCCCTGCGTTATGCTGGTTCTCGAGAAAATACACTTGCTTGAAGCTATGGCTCTGGGCCCAGTTGCTCGAAGCATGGTTATCGCTAACCAGGGTTAAATACCATAACAACCTATAGGTTTTAATACATCTTAACCAATGGTTAGCGCTAACCATGCTTCGAGCAACTCAGCCCTGGAGGCATCCCGCATGCTGATCTAACATTTCGAACTTAAGTCGTAAATGGCAAAAAAAATTGAACTCGAATCTCTGGTACCGAGACAAGAAAAGTCCATGCACGTCTTGCAAATTTTATGGCAACTGCTAGATGCACGATCTAAGGTGCATAATTAAGCCGCGGATACAAAATAAGTTTTTGAGGGGCTTCGGAGTTCTTCGGAACGTGCTCGCGTCATCTTCGCAAATCCTGGTACTACCGTGATAAAAATATCACGGCCGTCACTCGAAAGAGTTGGCAGGTTTACGTTATTCACCCCATAACTCGAACCTGATTTTTCGTCTTATCTGACTTTCCAGGGAATTACCAATTATACATATATCAACATCGCATTTTTCTTTGTCTCACGGCTATCATAATTAGAAGAATTTACATTCATCAAAATTAAGAGTTAAAAGATGTTAAAATCAGATTTGTTAGAACTATATCCCTACTTACACCAATAATCTTTTTATCTAAATTAGCATCTCAAACCTGCCAATTATATTTGATAAAGCAAATTGTTTTTTTGTCACTGAAACAGTTTCAGTCTTGCGCACTACTCACTTCACACAATTTGCGGTGACAAAATTAATTCACGTTTCCATTTCTAAAGTAAACAGTTATTAAGAATACCTTTTTGTCAATCTTTCGGTGACACCAGCGCAAATGATCGCATATTTTTTCCGTGCCGATCGGAGGACCTCCAACATCTTTTATTAACTCCGACCATAGATTCATCTGGTGATATCGGGTCGTATCAGATAATAATTATGATATTACACAACAAAGCCGAATACAGGACTACCAGTAGAGAAAGAAAGCTCTTAAGACGCGTTCCTTCTAATGTTAAGGTCATTTGTTAATACGAAGAAGCTGCTGACTTAATTTAATGTTTAAGATAAACTAAATTGCAAGGAAGCAAATTACTCTCTTCTAACAAGGTACTGAGGCAGCTGAAAAGTAATCTGAAACAAATGTTTCAGTATTTTAAACTTTTCAGGTCTTCAAGATGCCATATTCATTTCAAATGAATTCAAAACATCATCTTTCCCTTATCTTTGAAAATCACACCTCTTAGAAACGCTGACAACGTAAGCCAAGCACTCAAAGAGGAAAATTAAGCGACGCGTGTGTCGTCGAATGTAGGTCTATGAATTTTATATGTCAAAATAGTTGTTCGTTTTGAGCTAAATTGCGCTGTAACAGCCCGCGGAGTAATAGCCGATACAGACTTGAAATAAGTACGCAAGATTCTATTAACTGCTCGCTATCTGTTCCATCTGGGTTCATATCAGCATTGCTTACTCGGATTTGTTTTGCCTCTTCTAGAAGCGTCGGAAGCGGTAGAAAATCGGCGCCTTGGGACTTCCGCATAAAGGGACAATTTTCAAGTATTGCTGAGGTTTTCATCACATTGCAGAAAGACTACAAACCAAGCGCAATCATTCCTTGCCTTTAAATATCGTTCCAGTCATGTCTTCGGAGCCAGACGCGATGATGGTGCGAGAGGTGTGTACTCAAGCTGGTTGCGACCTAAACGATCTCAGAACTGCCCAAATGTCAACGAATGGATCTCTGGAAACAGAGACCATCCACAAATTTTTATCCATCTGCTTGAAGCAGTATTTCATCTGCTCCCAAGATGACACGACAGAAAACTCCTCTGCTTCAGAAGTTTCTAAGGTACGGTAAAAAGTCTCATGCTAGCTAGCGCTGCTGCTTCTATTGTTAGTTATTTGATTTCCTGACAGCCCATCAAAATCGAGCAACATCACCGCCGTGCGCAATACTGGAATTGTAATAGCTCGTGCCTCGGTGAACAAAATCCATTTGTCGGACCAGCCAAATAAGAGATACATACGTTACATTATGCGATATTTCAGTGTATGCATCACAAGTAGTGCTTTGTTTTGAGAAGCCTGCAACCACCGTCATCATCATAATCATCATCACTGATAAACTTTGTTTAAGTGTCAAAGGTATTTAGCTCAGAAGTAGCTAACTGGGGACACTAAAATAAAAATAAAGAAATCAAAAAAAAGAAACATCATCCAGAAGAAAAATAAAAACAACATGCAATCAGTGCTAAAACACTATCTAATGAGCAACAAAGAAAACTATGGGAATGATCACAGTCTATTGTTCAATGACTAACTGTGGTGATACTCAGAGATTTTTGTACTATTTTCGCGCCTGATTCAAAATGTACCACGTGGGGTACTCTCAGCAGGTCTTTCTCAGGTGCTGTTAATTATGCTACACAATTTGGTTTGATTTATGTATCAGTCTATTCCAAAAACGCCCACCCCCCCCCCCCCCCCGGGCATACCCCGGGTATTTGAGCCGAAATTTGTCCCGCACGGTGGGGCATTTGACTATCGGCTAAACATTGGTCGGCGGTCGCCAACTAAAGGGTTTCACGCGTCTTTCGCGCGCAAATATTCATTCATTCACCACGGGAGCCGCTTCGCTTTGGCGCACAATTTTTCGGATTTGGTATGAAAAAGGTAAGTGATTTTAGAATAAAGTATTCATTATGAGCGGTTATTTTCTATAGATTTACACTTCATTTCCCCTTTTTGAGGCCCTGACAGTGGGACATTTGACCGTCTAAACTGGAAACACAGCGGGACATTTGATTAAAATTTTTCAAAAAGTCATATTCCCGGGTGTTTGTCCGGGATGGGCGGGATGGGCGCTTTTGGAATTGACTGATACATCATGAGTTTGTAGATGAAATCCCAAAGTGTTACTATTCAAATGAAAGCCACTAAGAACTGCGTCCTGCCGTGTTGGTTATTTTTATACGCCGTACAATAATAATAATAATAATAATAATAATAATAACATCTCTCGGACGTTTTAAGTTGCAACATGAAAAACGTTATGAAGAAAGTTATGAAGTAACCGTCAATGAATTTTTTTTACTGCCGAGTAAATGATATATTTAAGAGAATTTTAAAGATTTTATAATTACCATTTTAGATTCTAGATGTCCTAAAGTGTTTGTCCATAATTTTTTTCTTTCGGAGCAATATTTATAGTGCTAATTTTTATATATATTTTAAATTTACAACTTTGTACTAAGTTTCACTATAGTCAACGGGCTACGCTCAAGCGCCCCGTCATACTATTTTACTATTTTAACTGTATATAGCATACAAAAGTTGTAACTGCTGCATAATTTATGTAGCGCAGCTTTCCATAATTAATGATCAAGTGCGCTTTACTCGAGGCACTCTTTTCAAAAGGTCAAGTTTGGATAAAATGTACTGTGAAAACATCCCACAGTGTTAGAATTGTATGTTGAGCAGTATACCCACATGCGACTCTCTTGTTTTACTCTCTTGTTAATCTTCCATGCTGAAGTTAAGAATTAAATGTAACATTTCTTCCGGTTACTTTTTGTTAAGACTTGGTTACCCCTAAAGGTCAACATAGAGGATGGGTAAGATCGGATTGTGGGTGTCATCGACCTCCATTGCATTTTACAGTCTGTGTTACTTTTCATTCCCTTCTTCTAAGATGCACATTTACCGATAGTACTTGAGTATGCTTTTCACAAAACGATTCGGTGTTTCACTCGTGTTTCAACTGAAAAGATTGAAGACATTTTAATTTCCCTCATGATTAAATGCGAGTTTTAAGCCGTTTCACAGTTAAACGGATTGTGAATAAGGGGATCCTGATGTCTCCAATTTAATCCATTAAGCTTGTATGACAATTCGTTTTAGTGGGAAAATTTTCGAAATCCTGATACCCTAATCGAACTTTCCGTTGATATAAGAACTTCACGTATATGAAGTTGTAAATTTTTAAGAGGCAAGGCGTTGTTTCTGGAATTGTATTACATTTGTCGTGATATCGAGTTTACTTAGGTGGATATCTTACGCATTTCCGACTTTATTTTCCTTGCTTCCTGGTGTTGTTTTGCGATCGAAGATAGGATCAGTAACATATTTTGCGGTACTGAGGACTTCTAAGATAAGGCGTTATTGCTGGTTGTGGTTGAGGTTAAAAAATCCTTCATGAGGATGATGAAACAAAACAAAAAACGTTCTATTGAAAGTATCTCTTAATGTAGTATAATAACGTTTACAGAAGTACACTGATGCAGCACTCGGCAAGAACATTTTTCCTTGACTGATGCCGAAACTGAAGAATAATATGGCAATCAGAGATGAAAATTCCTTTCTATTAGTCTCATTTTATTAAAGCGGATCGATGACATATCGTTGAACATGTGGTTCTAGTCGTGCAGGAATCATATTTTTTGACGGTTTTTTGCGCCATCTAATCCGGTAAATCCGCTCACTGGTTTATCTGCTATCCAGCAGGGCGATATTTTTGCTCGGCGTGATGTCGTGGTTCAATTTTATTCTTGGTTCAACTTTTATTTTCCTTTGTTTTTGTACTCATTATCATACAAATTACCATACACAAGAACAAAAGAAACTAAAAATTGAACCAAGGATAAAATTGAACTACAACATGGATAATCTTACCGTAACACGCCTTTCTTAAAAGACGTTGTCATCTATTCCTCCGCTCTATCATCTCTCACAATTATAACCTTTTAAACCCGGCCTCGACACCAGTGTGTACATTCTCTTTTCTTCTTCTCTCAGTATAAGATTTATTACCGCACTTGTAGCTAAGGAGAATTTTTACAGACATCAAGATACTTAATTCCCATGACCTCTACTCTATGTCTGAGTTAGGGGGTCTTCCACTCAAGACCACCTTTTTCTCCAAAATCAAACTAACTCAGTAGAAATTGCCATCATGCAACTTGTTGCCATGAATGATGACAAACGCAACGATGAATGAGTCTCTTGTTGCCATAGCAACAGAACAAGCTTTTGTCAAATATCTTTAATAGTGCTTCCTTGGTAAAAATAATTGAGCAGAAACACTTAGTCAGTGAGGCAAGAAACAATTTTTTACAAATTGTGTATGTATTGATCTATGCTGTGAACCTGCACTTGTGGACTGACTCTGGTTATTTGTAGAGAGAAAAATCTTCAAAGTTTCACTTTGCCAAAAATGTGTATTTTCTGCCCATACCTACCATCAGTCTTTCAAATGTTATGAAAGAACAATTCAACAGATTGGCTTTATTTTGGTTCACTGCATAGAAGGTTTGTGTACCTCTAATTTGATCCCTAAAAAGCTGGTAAAAGTAAAATCATGAAAAGCAAATAATTGTTGCCATCTACAAATTCCATGCCAGTTTCAAATTTCAAACCTGCATAGGGTCACAAAAAAAAATTGCTGTGGTCAGGTTTTGCCATCTTTTCCAGCAATATCACAGCAAAAGTGTTTGTTACACATGGGGATAAGGGTAAAAAATCAAACAGGCATGACAGTGCACTTCTCCAGCAAAGTAATAGCATACAGATGGGATGTAAACAACATATCAGCTGAAAACTAGTGCAAGAATTAATTTAAAATCTTACCTCGCAAACGAGCAGTCTGAACAAATCTTTTTACGACTCAATCCTTTATTCAGGGAGTAAACATTACAAAACAGCTCTTCTGCTTTCAAATTAAAGAGGACGTTTGAGGAAAAAAGACAAACAATAGCTCTCCCAGCTCCCTTTTTATCAGCAACCTCAACCAAGCAGCCAAACAGCAAGAATCTGCCCCCGTTGCATCCTGGGAGGTTCCACATATCTTTGAGCGGGAAAGGCTCTTCCAAAACAATTTACCAGACCAGGCTTCAATCCTGCACCAAAAGTTGTTCGGGCACCTTCAGCATTCAATGAAACTTCCTCCAGTGAAGATTGGAGCCCGGTGAGACAAGGCACATCTGCTTTCCCCTGTCCACGAATAACAAACTGTCGGCAGATTCAAACGAGCGTTCGAACAAAGTTTGTTGTATTCGCAGTGCCAATAAGCACTGTTGTATTCGCAGTGCCAATAAGCGGTTTTTGGAATTGGCCTTCTCAGCCCTTGATGATGAGCTCCGGCACCAGCAAATGACCCAAAACACAATAATTTAGGGCAATTTTGACCATTCCAAGGTAAATTCTGCAAATGATTCAGCCGACCAGAGAGTGAGTTCAAATGAGCCGAGTATGGCCACGTGACCAGCAGTCATGTGACAAGATACATGCATAATGATACCCAGTCCTCCATCAAATCTTTGGAGAAATAAGAGTTTTAATACTCCCCCCCCCCCCCCCCCCCAAACTCACTTTTAGCAAAAAAACTCATGGTTTCTTCATATGCTCTTCAGTGGAAGACCACCTTAATTCATGGTGCTGTTGGGAGAGTTTGTATGCTGGTCAAGTGTCACAGTTACTGGTTAAATCGGGTTGCATCCCGGCAGAATTCAAGCAAGTTTCACTTCTTTGTCCAGCATATGAACGAGTCGAACGAAATTTCGTGTCAATTAAGGCGGGGACTTGACACCCCGAAAAGGGCACTTCAGGTTGCTGGGAACTGTTTGGTGCCCGTCTACTAATTTCTAACTTCAAATTCCAATTTCAAACCTTCATTAAATCTTTGATATTTCCCATTTCCCTAAATTTAACTAATCGTTTGAGAAAAATTGTCTCTTCCCAAATATACCCAAAAATCACCAAAAAATTCACAAAATGTCCACAACATAGCTTCGTGAGACGAGCTTAGGGATTTTTAATTGCTTGAAACGCGGACGAGATATTAAGTTAAATCCATTTTAAGCGACTGAAAACGATTTTCAGGTGAAATCCCCCTTGAGGAGGTGGAAGAGACGGAAGTTGATGCTATTTTTACGTATAACCGTTGGAAAAAAATTTTTTCGAGTTGATAATGCACCGGTTAGCTCCGTTGGTAGAGCGCTGGACTCAGACCGTGCGGGAAGTTTGAACTAACCCCGGCCGGACAAACACTCAGGGTCTTAAAACAATTAAGGAGAAAGTGCTGTCTTTGTACTGACATCTGCAAATGGTTAGACTTTCTAGTCTTCTCGGATAAGGACGATAAGCCGTGGGTCCATCCCACAACACTTGTTCCTAATGACTGTCTGTGAGGCGTCAAAAAAAACTCACACACTGTTCGCAAAGATTACGTCCCCGTTGCTGTGGCCTGGCCTCTCATCTACTGATCATATCATGTGTTGATCTACACATGTTAAGGTGCAATTAAAAAACATCAGAAGATGATCCAATGTTTGCTGCTACCAGGCTCTGCCGGCTGAAGTCAGAACATGAGTTAAATGGTCGTTAAACGCTGGGTACTAAATTGTTTGTCCATTTTCTTTCCAGCTTGTATCATGACATTCTTGCCAAGCTTATTCTCGATGTAGGGCCGTGCGATTGTGTTAATGAAGACGTCAAATATAGCGCAACTATGCATGGCCATAATTTAGTCTGGTATAAAACTACGTATGGGTAGCTAATTCTTCATAATCCAAAGTATTACTATACCTAATTACTACCTTACACTTATATCTTGGTTTCACCTTATTTATTTAAACATGACAGTGACCAACACGAAGGCTCTGGCTAATTTAGTCACTGTGCACAAAGTAACAAATCTGTTTTATCTTATTTATTTTTTTCATATGTAAATTTTCTTCTTCTTCTTTTTTTTATTGGTATTCTCTTTCGTTGTACTCTCTCTATATTGTATCATCCTCTAAATAGCGCACGATAAAACTTGAACTTGAACTCAATGGCTCCATGGTCTGGCTCAGAGAAGTTAAGTGTTATGTATTTTTGTCTGTCAGGAAAAAGAAATATCCTGCGATGACACTAACGAGGAATTGAGTCAGTTGAACAGTGCAGATATCACCTGTAAGTTCTGTAAAGATGCCATGACTCCAGTAAATATAGCTCTGAAGGTGAGTAATATGATTTGACACATAACTGAATCTTTCTTTCTTTGATGAACATTATTCACGTTACTGGCGCAAGTTTATGATTGATAGTCCAACTCGATTTGTTGAGTGTTCAACAGTTTGCGCCATGGTACGTGGTGCCTTAAATCAAATTATCATGAGTGTTCTGAGAGGTAGAGCAACTCTATTCGGCCATATCAAACCTCTAAATAATTACTAATCTCGTACCCAGAGTCCTCAGGCTCTTAGTCGCCAGGAGAGACTCTGGGATAATGATAATTGATTGGCTGGCCCGTAACGGCTGCCATTGTTTTACCCCAGATTTTCTGAGAAAATGGCGGTCCATTATCCCAGAGTCTCTCCTGGTGACTAACCGCTGGCCAAAGAGCCTGAGGACTCTGGGTACGAGATTGAATCATTACGTGAAACACCACGTATCTTCCAGTTTGCGGCTGTATACTGCTGACCAACAAGCAACGGCAGGCTCGATTGCTCTTCGAAATACTTTGAATATTAGTGAAAAACACCCACAACAATTAACCTTGAAGTGGTTCAGCTTAGAAATGTCAGAAGCTTTGTTAATTTAATATTCAGTCACGGCAGACTTGCTGTCAACTGCAGGGGGCTTGCGGTAGAAGAAAAAACATCGGTCAAACCTCAGCGGAAATAAACCAGCTGATAAATACATACACACGTGGAAACTAAATTAAAATGCATGTTTTTGCGTCCTCTAAGCTCTTCAGTGTCAAACGAGCCTTGGCTAACCTGTTTATAACCTTTTTAAGGCGGCCAATCGGCTCAGTAACATATTTCTGAAAATGGGCGGGAAACCATTGTTCTCCGGACAATTCATTTCAGAGCCCGCTCATAAACAGCAGCAACGAAAAACAAAGCGACTATTTAAAAAGTGCCTTGTACTGTAATTTATTCAACTGTATTTTCATATTAGCCGGCTTTTTCCAGATGCCTTCGTGTTCAAGAGATCATATATTTAATAATATAGTGATATAGTATTGGAATCAGTTGATATACAATTCACGTCTTCGAGCGAATCTTCGAAAGAGAACAATAATTTGGTAAGTTTACCTTGCTGGGTTAAACAGCAAGCGCAGCCCAGGTTAGTTTGAAAGCTTTACCTAACTTTCGATTGCCAGAGATTGTAATCTCTCTGTTTAAGAGGGAAATGCGTTGAAAATCTCTCGACCCCCAGAACTTTTAACAGACGGAATGTTCGAAGCCAGTCTTTGTTTACGCGGTCAATCGAGCGATGAAATCATCTGTAAAGTGGGATTAATGAAACCCAACAATGAACTCAGCATTCTTGAAAGTACGTAACTAAATGGCAAAATTGAAAGTATGTTTTTATTTCAAGGCGGATGAAGAGCGTGCTTTGTTTATGAAGCTTTCTACCTGTCCGGCAAATGGCTATCGGGCGAATCGGAACAGACATTTGTCTCGTGAAATGCAAGTGTGCTCGCCATTCGCGAGTTATGTTTTAATTTAGCACAGAGTTCAACAAACAAATCGAAAACACGTAGTCACGAACACAGGACTAATCTGGCCAGGTCTTTCGGTAATACGGCGACTAAATAAGTACGGGTTTGAGCTCTACAAGACAGTTACGAAGTTCCTTCGCAAAATAGAGACTCTAAGACCGGAAACATTTTGGAATATTTCTCGCGTCAGTTATGAGGTCAGTCATGCATCGTGTTTGAATGGTTATAGTGTTTTCTCGCGCGTTAGTACGCACAATTAATTTTGTCAATTCGCGTACACCAGTAAGCCTAACTCCGTAATGAAAGGAAGTCCGATAAAATTCTGTTTTGAAGATCGCACATCGCAAAGTATCCCCTTTCGCATTCTTGGGATGTAATCGGAAATCCAATATTTGGCTCTCACCCCTAACTAGAGCCAAATGAAAACAGGTCGTCTCACGTTTTTTTTTTTTTTTTTTTCTGCCGGGCGAGTAGGAATTATTCAGCTGTACATCGATGGATAGTGCCGCACGGCTTTCACTTCGATGTTCATTATTTTCTAACCCACAGAGCCACCTAGACGTTTGTCCACTGTATCCAGTCCAATGCCCTAATATGTGCGGCAAGATGGCGGTTCCCAGAGAAAAGGTACACTATACCATAACACGTAATATTGATAGTGTGAGCTCCCGTGCGCATTGTGTGTTTAGGTACTGTGGCATTGTTCATGAAGAAAAGAACATTTTGTCATCAAGAGAATTCAACTGGTTTAATTTTCACTAAGGTAGATTTTATCGCTTATGAGTTATATGAGTATTTACTTCGCGAGATATCGACCCATCGGTGTCAGCATCAAGTTGTCATTGTATTAGAGTACGTAACCAAATTTATAATGCCGGTTTTTCAATTTAATTCTTTTGAAAGAGTTTGCGCTCGTCGAATTTGTCTTTGTACCCAGAAACTATGCGTGGAGCGAAGAGATTTACATTTTTGTTACATGCAAACAAAACCATTCTTAGATAAGTGACGGCCATTCATATGTCGTTGGCTTGAGAGGTTATCTGTCGCCAAACATCTTACGCTTTCTCATCCCCAATGATGACAAACATGAAATAGTCCGCACATGCTTGAGATACAATAACTCAGTTTTAATACTTACGTATTGTCTAGAAAGCGGGAACATTTTAAATTCCAAATCATACGATAGATGTCCTTTGAGGTCATTTGCAAATATGGCTCCAGGTTAGGGTATACAAACTTTTTAACGATAACAAAAACTTTTGGCAAAATAAAATACTGAGTGTGACCCTGTAAGTATATTTTGATTCGATTCGAAGGACATGCGACTGCTTACAAGGAGTGTGCTCGAAAAAATCAGCGGCAAATTTTTCAGTGTTAATTTTGCGCGTGATATTATTGCGTACTTAAGTTTTCTTTTGTTTTTGGAGGCGGTATTTTGCTTTCTCAAGATGAAAATCTAAACATTTGCCATTGAAAAACTTTAAAAAAAAAACGATTAGCAATAAGCTTACGGACGTAATTCTACTAATTCCATTTTGCGCAATGAGGTCTGAGCCTTTCGACGAAAACCCGTTTTCCGGCTTCTACGACTTTGAGAGCTTTGGTCAGTCAATTAAATTTGAGTGTAATTCTGTTTTAAACTTGTGTTTATGTAGGCGTTCTAAGAACAATTTTTTGTACACATTCTTGGCTGAGGTCACGAAATAGAGAAAATGAACAAACTTAGGGAAGACATTGGCCAGGAGACAGTTCCTTTTAAGTTACCCTTAGACTCTGTTTGATAATGCAAAAATGCCGGCCATTCAAACTGCATCGAAGACGAGAGAAATTGGACTTTGGAACGTTTTGCGATCCCATCTGGTTGTACAACCCTCAAGCGCTTTACCACCCACTGAAGGTGCCAGTAGGCAACTGTTAATAATACACTTCCATCCGTTCTTTCGTAAATGTGGGCTTATGCATAGCTTCTCCTTTACAATTAAGGGCTCTCAAATTGCATTGAAATCGCTTCCGCTCCTTCAGATAACTCGACTTGATTCTCTTCTGAGAAGTACGAACGGAGGTCTAGTCATGCAGTTGGAATGGCGTGACAATGAAAATCACATCTTTGCGCCATTTTAAGGGGTGACGAATGGTTCTTCAAAACATACGTGTCTCGCAGAATTTTTGTCAAATTTCACCAGTCTCGCCGTTTCGACTTTTTCCAACGTCGTCTCGGAGTGTCGATTTCTTTTGCAAGGCAAAGAAAGTCTCGGGCTCGCAGAAAATATAGCAGTCTCGCTGTCTCAAAAAGTCTCGGCTTTACCATTCGACATTCCTACTTTAGCCTTTTTTACTGCTCCAAACAAATCCTCAAACCTAACTAAACGTGCTTTGTGCCTCTTGTGTTAAATGAGGTAGATATTGTCATTGCCATCCTGAACTTTTTCAGCTCACGAACCACATCATCGAAGAATGCCCGAACACATGTGAACAATGCATTTATCAGGACGTAGGATGTACATATCAGGTACTCTAATTATATTCCTTCTCCTCTTAATGTGATTAATAAAATTTAACCTCTGGTACCTAATTGTAGATTAAGATTTGCTACCAGGGTAAGAGTAGTCTGCTACGCAGCCGTTCTTTGTCTCGTCACGCAACGCTCCTCGCTACTCTTTGCGTGACGAGACAAGAACGGCTGCGTAGGAGACTAGGGTAAGAGGGGCACAATTTTTTTTTTTCAGAATTACATTGATTCTGTCACCGTGCGCTCATCATTATATAACTCCAGATTAGGCAACAAGCCTGTGAAGACTAAGTATTTTCAGAAAGTCGAATCAGCCTTTATCCTCTCACTAAGCAGATCTCTTAAATGTTTCAGATTCTTGTTGCACACCCTGTCTTCACGTCATAAACGTTAATCACTGTCTAGGCTACTTCCCCTTGACTGATGTCGTGTAGTCGCATTCACACCCAATATAATCCAGTAAAGCTGTTGGCGCTTATGTGTCAAGGTACACTCTAATTGGCTAACTAAAAGGGTTGGTTTGGGCATGCACATATGGATCCTTCACAGGATGAAGGTGCTTGCCATGCCATACGTTGTTTTCCTGCCTGAAAATTGACATGTTTTGGTTGCCAAATTTACAGCTGTGTTATAATCCGTGTTCGCGAAAACGAGCTTAGAAATAATCTGGAGCCTCAGCGTCTTATCAGAATAATTATCCGATTTGAGTTTTAAATTTCACGTGATTGTGATATATTTATAACGACATCTTGCTTTATCCGACCAAACATCAAGTCGAGCTTATTTGCTGTGAAACGTCTTCAGTCTGCTAGCCCATGCCCCCAAAATTGTCCTTTTCTGAACTTCATAACGTTCAAATTTTAAGTATAGATATTTAATTTGTCTCTTTCACGTTTTATTAAACCATTATGGTTTTACCTTATAATATGGCTTTTTTTAGGGTCCTAGAACTGATCTCACGAAGCATCTTCAAGAGAGCACAGAAAATCATATGCAGATGGCTTTAGAGGTCATTAAAGAACAGAGAACTGAGATGGGGATTCAGCGAGGCCGCCTGAGGAAGCAAGAAGAAAATATAGCTCAGCTAATGGAGAGTGTTCGTAAGCTCACAGCGCTGTGCGAGGAATCAATGCAAAACAACGCAGACCAAGAGAAAACCATCAATCGCTTATCAGAGCAGCTAAAGGATCAAAAGAAACATCAGGTAAAACACGAGAAAGAGTTGAGAAACAGAATTGCAGAGCTGGAAAGGGCTGGACCAGAAACTGCGCCGGCCCAAAGCGGACTTCTGCGGTATCCGGGACTCAATGGATACGGGGAACTTGTCTGGCGGATTTCCAGTTTTTCTCGTAGATTACAACGGGTTCAGTCGGGTCGCGGCGATGATCCTATGACTAGCGAACCTTTCTATACGTCTGCATTTGGCTACAAGATCGTAGTGTGGGCGTACATTAACGGCAGAGGTAAGGAAGAGGGAACGTGTTTGTCTTTGTACGCATGCGTCATGTCAGGAGAGTATGACGCAATACTCCACTGGCCAATCAGACCGCGTTACACGTTTTGTTTGTTGGATCAAAATCCAGAGTCCGAGGCGAGAAAAGATCTAACGCGCACGCGCAAAGTTCACGATTTCAAGCGCGATGACGTCAGGAGGAAAGGAATTGACAGGCCCGGTCGGGACGAAAGAGCTATCATAGTGGGATTTGACGATTTCGTGAAACACGAAGAACTTGAACCAGGAAACTTTCTGGTCGATGACACTTTATTCATCCGTATTTTAGTAGACATTCCTGAATCATAGAAAAGAAGTTTTCTACTCAGTGTTATCTGAGTGGCATTCGATATCTATCTTGTATCTGCCCGGCGGATTCGGTAGCTCTGCTCTTGCGACGTTCTTTATAATTAGTGTTCGTAATTACTAGGCCACTTCTTTCACTAATCAGGGGTTGGAGAAACCAAGAACAGTGCTGCCTTAGCTAATATGTGTTTTCCCGCGCTTGGTACCAGCTGCATCTGTTGTTCTTCATTCTGGTGGGTTCACCTGACAGCTTCTGTGGCGGCACACGAGCCGTACTGGATAGGCCACAGCCTTATATAGCAGCATTTCTTGCGAAAGAGGAACACTTAGCAGATGGCACCGAATCGGCACTCGTTGCGGTCTTAGGGATGGTGCGTGCTATTGTTACGCCGCATGCGTTCAGCGCCTCACGATGTTGCCCGAGAAACTAACTTTTCTTAATACAAACGTAGTTTCTGTGTGGTTTATGTCTCGACAAAGAGATCTTAGTAAGGGCTGTTGAAATCCCAAAAGAAAATTGGAGGCGACTAGTTATTATTTGTTGAGGATAATTCAATCTCGTTCTCAAGGTCTCTCTTCTTCCCGTCCCCTGGAGCGAGAGAGAGACACGGAAAGAAGAGAGACCCTGGGAACGAGCTCGAGGATAATTGCAGAAAACTTAAATATAAAATCCGTACTTAATTAATTTGTTTCTTAATTATCGCTGAATAATGTTTTCCCCAATTTTCTTTTTGTATCCCAATCACCCTCGTTAATGTCGACTTTCCGCACAATAAACCACGCAAAAATGCCAAAGGTACTGTCCTTCGCGTAAATAGATTGCCTGATCGGCACAGTGATCGGCACTCCATGCGCTTGTCAAAGTTCTCCTGATCTTCTCCGGCGCAAAAGCCATCCGGGTTAAAGAAAAACAGAGGTTGTCTATTTTGTGGCCGTTTCTGTTATGCCGAAACCAAAAATTCCCCGGGCACTTTCCAAACTGACAGCGACTGCTTGCATGAGGGGATAATCAAATTAAAGTGTGTAATGGTACTCTGTTTGTTGCAATTTATTATATGGGTTCACTGAGTCCATGTTCTACAACCTCTGGTCGAGCATGAAGGGAAAAGTTTTCTAGTACAAATTCGTGGAGTGTCAAATAGAGGTGTGATTAAAAATACTGACTTTAGTCAATCTGGATAGTTAACCTTTTAGAACGCAAATGGCTTGGAGTCCAAACTAATGCCGGGGCTGTGCAATTCAGCGGCAAAGGACAAAGTGGTCTTTGTTTTCTTCAAGGTCCTTTTGATGTTATGGAATCTAATAGCTTCGTTAGATAAGAGCAAGTCAACTGACTCGCCACAGCAGTATTCGAGTGACAAAAAATTAGTTCTTCGCGACACTAGAGGCTTCTGCAGGCGGGATTGTCACAGTTAACAAATAATAAACAATTATTGGACGAGGCTGAGCAAAATGTCATGATTTGTCTGTGGCAAGCACTTCGGCTTCGGCAAACAGTTGATCTGCGAGACACCGGCAAATCACGATATTTTGCGAAAACCGAGTTCAATGATAGTTTTATCATTCGATCACCGAGCTTGTTTTTCATAATTATTTTCGGGAAGCGTGAAACTATCTGTCATTTTTCACTGAATTTGAAGAGCTTGGAGGCGCGGACACAACTACGCATGAGCAGAATATTATTTGCAGCAAAATCACAGTTGAACGCTACTGCGCATGAGCAGACCATTATTTGTAGGCAGTTATTTGTAGGTCACGTGGTAGGCTCTGGGCCAATGAAAAGGAAGGGAAAAAAGTATCGAATGATAATCCTAATTATCATTCGATACTTTTCCCTTCCTTTTCATTGGCCCAGAGCCAACCACGTGACCTACAAATCCCTTCATTTTCATAATAATTGAACTGCTCGGCACAGACAAATCACGATATTTTGCTCAACCTCGTCCAATAATTGTTAATTATCGATATGGTGCGATAGATGGATTCAGTACACCCTTTTATGTTGACAGAAGTCGACAGCAAAGGTTTGACAACATTTCTTGCTGTTACCCGTAGTCTTTCAAACAATTGTTTTACACTTCAGTGCAGGAAATCATTACTGGGGTTCAGTGAAAGACTATCTCACTCAGGGTCGTCGTCAGGATCTTCATACATATATATTCATGCATTTCACCACTCATGGGTTTATTGCGAACCAAATTTTGCGCGACTCGGTTCGGGGGCGGCGCTTATTTAAAATCATCATATTTCTACAAAACAGTTATAAGCAAATGTTAAAAGTAAAACAGAACCATGTTTAAAATGTCAATCACTATCTCGTTTGGATGGGAAAATTGGGCTTGCGCTTTGTACTGGCTTGCTTTATGCCGGTTTACTATGGTACTAAATTTCAATGTCACTGTCCCTTTCGTGATCCGAAGTCCAAGATACGCCTCCTCAACATAGCCTCCTGTGCATTGCAAAAATCCTGGAAAGAGAGCTAAACGAAAGAGAAGAAAAAGTATAGCCACTTCAAACTGAATACCGTTATCCAGAAATAAATTTCCGAGCCTGCCGTGCGCGTGTTTTAGTTGTATTCCCCGAATAGGCGCCGCATCAAGGAATGCGGCCCTTATTGGTATTTTTGCTCTCAGATGTGGCGCTTATTCGGGGGGCGGCGCTTAATCGAGTAAATACGGCAGCTCCCAGTTGGCCGTTGTCACTTGGTAGAGCGCTGTTCCTCCTGGCAAAGGTTATGGGTTCGAATTCCGCATATTTCTTATTTATATGTTTTTTTCTTTCATCCTTTCTTCTCACTACGACGATCTGCGACATCCGTTCAGTTCGGAACTACATTCAACGGCTGCGACATCTTCATTTATCAGTAATCCGCATTTCAATATATGATCTTTATATATTCATATTCATGTTGCTAGCTCACTCAAACAGGGCACGAAACAAGCCAAAACCTGCCTATATACTGCATTGCAAAGATCCTAATCGAAATACTGTTCTGATGAAAACAAAATTGATCCTTACGGACTAAGAAACACTTCTTATTGTTCTACATAAATTATCTTCGGCTAAAAACAAACAAGATACAAAAAGGAATTCGCACACTTCCTCCGTTCCTTTGCGTGACTACCTTCGTAACTGCGTTTGTTCCTCTTAGCAGTACACTTGATACAAATGGTTTTCCAGATCAGGAACCTTCATTATGTCGGGTAAATGAAACGCGAACGCCACGTGGTCCCATCTACAATACATAGGATACTTTTGGTGAGCACGAAGGCGCTTAATCACAGTGGCACTTGATTGAGGTCTCCAAGTCACAACTGCGTTGTTGTTGCAATTGCCAACGTCAGATGCCATGAGGGGATAATCTTGAAACATTTCATCCCCATTTGCTCGGCTGCAAACGAGAACGGCATACATTACCTCTTGCTTGTACCCAAACGTTCCCAATCTTCTGCACTGCACTTCGTCGCCGCCTATGTAGCGCTCATAATGCTCGAACAAATCGTTGACTTCAAACTGAAAATAATTAGATCCATACAACCGTACACTCCTTTCAAGGCTGAAAGCTGCAGACTTGGCAAACTGATTCTTCAGCTCTTCCAAATCATCTTCTTCTTCGAGAAAAGGTTCTATAGCTTCTCCAACAGTGTTCCTTAGCAGGTTTACGTCGTCGTCTGAAAATTTTGGGCTCCACCACGAGAACCTTTCCGAAAGATCGTGTCCTTCGTCGGTTTCATCGAATTTCTTCATTCCACCTTTGAACCCGCCACTTTTAATAATCGCGTCTGCAGTTTCTGGCTTCGTAAAGTGGGCTAGATTTTTGACATCCAAATCTATACCAATTTCTCTGGCTTCCTGCAGATTACCCCATAGATGCTCATCGACTTCGTCACGGTGAAGAGGATAATTGAAAATGCACTCAAAGTCGGCGATGAAATAGTTATGCGTTTCGTACTCTCGGTTCCATTCGTCTTGCCACTGTTCTTGCGTGATGTGTCGCGCTGGGCAAATTTTCTCTATCCCTGCGTTGGCCTCTCCATCAATCCACTGTATACCCTCGACCATTTTACGCTCTGAAAGAATATCGGTTAGTTATTTCAGTTTCGATATTACCGGCGGTGTTTGTAGTTTAAGGCCCGCCACCATCACCCAAAAGGCCCTGCAAACTTTGTTATTGTCTTCAAAGATCTTTACAGTTCATTATTGCGATCATAAATATGGAAGGAGGCAAAAGTATAAATCAAAGATTTATTGTTATTTGAGCTAGCGGTAGAAAGTAGTAGAAATATATTTATATTAACCATAGTTTTCGCATTTTGCCGCAATTTTTACAGTTAGTTGTATTTAACTTGTTTTAGCCATTCATATTTATCGCAATTTTTCTCCGGGGTTTTTTCAGTGGACCTCTCGAAATCTTGTTATTATCCAACTGACCAGCATTTTTATGACCCGCACAGCCCCGCTCGCACAATCCTATAGAAAATAGCATTGCAATGTGAGTAGTATTGTAATTAGGCGGACCAGTGCATTTTCAAATAATTTTTTATATTGTTTTTCAAATAATTTTTTCAACGCCTGTTTGGCAATCTATATATTTTTTAAAATGTGTTTAACCCCTATGCGTGACTTTCTCGGAAAAATCATCAAGCGTGACATTCTCGGAAAAACAGGGAAACCCCCTGTTAAATGAGTCATCGCTAATAGTTATTGTTTCAGATCATGAGACGGTCGTATGATTATTTCTAACCAATTATAAATTCTTAAAGTAAAATTTACTGACAATTTTTACTCAAAAAGTTTATGCTAAAGTTTGTTATTAAACTCAAGATGCCCAAGTCTATGTCAACTCTCCAGAACCTCATGGTATAAAGCAAAATTTAATATTTCATATATATAAATGAGTCGTGATTCAGAAGTAAATGAATATTTATGGCATGAAATGGATTACATAAAATGCCCATTTTGCAATCAAATAATAGGAAAACACACTGTTAAGAAAGAAGAACCGTGTTGTGATAAACAAGAACTTATCAATGATGAAGCAATTGTTTGTAAGAATTGTGGTACAGTTCAAGGTTATGGAATTTACACTGAGTACATCGATTTTCATAAAAAATAAGTTTAAAATAAGACTTAAATCAGTCTATTATCGGAAGTATTATTTAATAAATAAAATAGACACCTTTTGTAGTAAAAGTGGAAGACAATTGACTTTCATGAACAAGGATAAGATAATAAAGATTTTTGAGGAGATAGACAATGTATTGCCGCAATTGAATGAAAATCGGAAAAGAATGGTAAATATTAATTTTATTCTAAAAAAAATATTCACAGTGATGAATATTGGAGGTGGATATTGGAGGTGATATTAAAATCACTAAATCCAAAAAAACAATAGATGACTATGAACAATTTTGGCAAAAAATATCACTGATTGGAGATAAAATCAATTTGATTCTTCAGGGGTGAAAAGTTTGTCGTATTTCAGTAAAAACTTGTCGATTATTGGACTGTTGTCTGTTATAAAATCATCTGTATTAGTCATTGTTATCTGCATATGATTTGATTCATATTCTCCACTTCTTAACATATTTTTAATTGAATTTAACAGATGTTGGTATGTTTGAAATGCATACAAACATTGTTGTATTTTAAGATCCAAATTTTTACGTTTCATCCATCCTTGAATTAAAACTGCACCTGTTGATACAGCAACAACAGCAATTCCACCAGTGGCAATAGAAGCCGCCAAACCTCCAGATGCAAAAATAACAGAAAGTGAATTTCCTGCTATTTTCCATTTTTTGAATCTTTTTATTGCTTGTTTGTATGCCCAACACTTCCTATGATACGTTTTATAATAAGACTTTAATTCATCAACTTGTTCTTTGGAAAGTTTGGCTGAAACATGGTTCCAGCCGAATATGCTTTTACGTCGGTTTGTCATATATATCATTTATATTATTACTCTAGCTATTAAAAATACAATAAAATAGTCCAGAAATCTGACCACATAATGCAGATTTTTTCATGAGTCCCGGTGTTGCATTCTCTGATATGGCATAACAATATCCTCGGTCTAATAAATAACGATCATAGAATCGTCCAAAAGCATCATGCATAATACTATGTGAGTGTAATATATTAATCCAACCAAGTGTTCTTTCCAAAAACCTATTAATGCATCCATTTCCGGGACCAATAAGTCCTATTTCATAATCGTGTAAATACAAAATATCGTTAATTGAAAGTATTGATTTGAAATGTTTGAAATATAAATATTGGTACACTAAAGCTGATTTCAAAATTACATCATTGACTTGGATATGTTGTTGTTTGGTTTGATCGAAAAGATGGCTCACGTATTTGATTATATCTTGTATCATATAACAGTTATTTGTATTAATTCATGACTACTTCTAATGTAAATGTGATGTCAAATGCTATATCATTCGGGTGTGAATAGTCAATTATTAAATAGCCTTTTGATAATGATTTGTTGACGTTAACCGTTGTGATATTTCTACTCATAGAAGATTGTCTGTGTTCAAAAATAGTTGCTGGAAATGGTAATAATCCAGCGCCTTCATTTTTTTTCTTGAAGTATAATATTCCGGGTTTTGTTCCTTGTATAATATACATTTTCTTAATATAAAAGTTATTATTATGAATAACTAAATATTCAGCGCCATTAATTAATACAGGCTTTAAAATATTCTTATTATGCCCTTGATTGGCTTTAACAAAGCAGTTTAAATATTGTATTTGACCAATTATTCCATTCCCATTCAAATCTAGATCACCTCCTAATTTCAGCTGGTAAAGAGAAAAACCACCTAGATCGAGAGCTGTTTCCATAATTACGCCTGTAACGCTAGAACGAAAGAGATTTATACTATTATTATGAATTCTATAGCCATTTAAATTTAAATCACCACCAAGTTTAGCCTCTTTTATTAGAAACGTGTTCATATTAATATCATTTAGCATTGTTAATTCACCGTTTTGACCATCAAACAAGTTTTTTGATTCATTTGTCAAAGCATGTCCATTCAAATCTAATTCAGTTCGTAATTGTATTTTTTCATTTACAATTTTATAAGCTTCAACAAAGTCGTAAACACTAGATGGTACATTTACAGCTTCACCATCAATACCATATACAACACAAGGAACTTTGTACTTGTTGGGATATGTTGTGTTAGCATTAATATGTATTGTACAATATAAATATTCAGGCGGTGAACTTACTGAAGGTTTTTCAATCCATAATAAATATCTCGAATGATCTTCATTTCTGTTATCAAATTTTCTCTCTGTAGTTCTATGAATTGTAATTCCACCAGTTGCACTGAATGTTACACTACTAAGATTCATTCCTTCATAATCAGGAAATAGCCATTCAAGGATAAAAGTGTATTTTCCATCTTTTATTGTATACATATTAAATCCAATTCTCGCTCTGTAGATATGATTAGCTTCTTTATTTAAGTCTACATCAATAACCCTTTTTGAAATTGTGTGGTGAACGAGGTAAATTAATATATCCGTTAACTTTCAAGCCATATTCAGTACTTATTTCATCAATGTCATTCATCAAATATTTGAAAGCATTCTTTGGATGAGAAGCAGATGAAATATGACGTTTTTCTAGTTGATCCAAAATTACGGCATCGGTTTTATTTGTTCCTTCATTTTATGCCCTCCAAGTTTCATATCCGCCGTCATCGCGTTTGTTCCGTTCAACAATAAGGCCGCCGATCTGATGGTTTGTGAAGCTCGATTCAAAACTCTGAAATTCACCGCATCGTCATCATTTTTCACATCACCTACATTTGTAACTATATTTCCACTCATTGACAAATTTCCAAACATCGCAGTCGAACCGTCTCGTCGAAGAAAATACTCTTCAGTATATCTCTTCGTAGCCGCGTCATCTAAGTTAAGGGGTGGAGCAAGATCAGTAATGGCATTGTTGTTCATATTGAGATTTTTTTGAGCAATCGCATCGAGTTTGGTTTGCAACCCCTGGTCTACATATTTTTTTATTAACTGCATTTTCAGCTGGTGTACTATTATCAACATCTTTCAAATCTTCAATTGCGTATCCAGCATGTTTATATCACCTTCTGCAGGATTTGATCGATCCCTTTTTATACAACTCTGAATTTGTGAATCCACATAACTCATATTTGTCGCATCAAGAATATTAACAGGATATTTCATATTAGTTATAATATTACGCCCCATATCAAGGTTGCCAGTCATTGCAATACTTCCATCTTTTTTTACAAATGCTGAATGCTCACCACCCGTTATATTATGATCTACGTATTCTTTTGTGGCAACGTCTTGATTTGTTGTTGGTGTTGCTACATTTGTTATTTTATTATTGCCTAAATTGAGAGAACCAGTCATGGTAACTGAACCATCTTTCTTCACAAAGTTGAAATCAACATAAGATTTATTCGCACTGTCTTTATCATCTGTTGGTGGTGCTACATTAGTCAATTTCTTGTTATCAATGTCATAATTGCCATCATCAGTAAGTTTAAAACCAACACCTGGTAATCCTCGTGGTCCAGGTTGTGTTGTTGTTGATGATGAGGATGGAAATAGTCCATTCATGTAACTCATATACTATTAATTTATATTATGTTTTTTCATTGAAGTTCTTGGTTTTGAATTTTCGTGGCTTATCAATATATACAAAAGAATATGGTTCCTTTGTTGCTTTTTCGTATAATTCTTTTGGAATACTGTTTTCAAGACAAATCAAACTCTTTTCGTTTGCACTTGGGAAATCATAAATACAGAAATGTGAGCAGTTCAATCTTATGTCTTTTGGTGTCTTATAGTAGCTCTGACTCAGATAAATGACGCTACAATTCTTATGTCTTCCTCGTATGAAATAGTCAATCAGTGGTGTTTGGTTTTTATCACAAACGAAATCGTCGAATATTACCAGTTTTTGGCCATCATCTATTAATTCAGATACAGGAAGTATTTGATCATTGCTTGCTTCAATAACATTATAGCCAATTTCATTACTTATTGGCTGGAACACATCCATAAAATTCTGATACTTGGACTGCTCCAAGTTTTCTGCATACAAATATACCTTGTCAAAGTACAATAAATTGTATATCATATGCATCAAGCTGTTTGTTTTACCCGATCCGCTTGGACCACAAACAAGCATCCGGAAACATCGGTCAGGCATAAAATCATACAACTGTTTATAGTTTGAGATTACATCGTTTTTAGTGTGGTAATTTGGTATTTTCATTATATTATATAGGTATATTATTCAACATGATGTAATACAGGGTGTAAAACGTTGTTTTTTATATATGATATGTCATTTTTTTGATGTGAAAATTTATATAACTTAATAATATAATGAGTTTACTTAAGTGGAAAGAACTTGCTAAGAAGAAATCTGAATTAGGTGATAAGATAAATACTGTCCATGATATGATTACGAAACACAAAATTGGTCAGCAGACAGTCAGGATTCATTGGTGAAGGTATTCAAACCAGTGACAAGCAAACTAGATGATGTTATTGACAGTAACACAATTTCGAGGCTGCCAATAAGGAAAAAAAGACCAGTGAAGAAAGGGGAAGTTGGTATTGACTATGCACCAGAAGTTGATCCATTTGAAGACATGGACGTCGAGGGTCTAGTTAATTTTGGTGATTATGTACCACCACAGCAAGAAAAACAACTTGTTCCAGTACCACCAACGTATGAACAATCCATGAAAGATGGCAAAAAAGAATTGTATGTCGATCCACAGTATTTTCCTGAGCAACCTGATGATTTGCCACCAGAATACGAAGATGATGAGGAAATTGATTATGCACTAGAAGATGAAGACCTCATGAATAAATATTTGGATGATCTTAATATTCCGAATTATGTGGAAAAGAGGTTAAAAGAACCAGAAATGACTCCCGTGAAGACTAAGTCTTATCTTAATAAGATTTTGAAAGATGCTAAAACAATAAGGAAACAACTAAATGGCTTGAAATCAGATGTAACGAAAAAGTTCAAAAAGGGATTTATATCAGAAGCTGAGAGGCAGATGAGAAACAAACAAATAGACACAGCAAGAGGTACTTTGAATCAATACATTCAACATTATGACAGTAAACTGAAGACAATAAAAGGTTCTGGAATTCGAGGAAGAAAACAAAGAGGTGGAAATATCATGTTTTATAATAACGTGAGGCAGCTTGTTAAAAAGTTGGAATTAATAGTTGGTGAAATACTGGCAGGTAATACAAGCATTGAAATGCGTAACACAGGAGTTGCTATTTTGGACATATTACTGAAGACGGCGACAATCAACAAATCACAATATAATAAATTATATAATCTATACTTTAAAATTTAATCTAAGGGTATTATATAAATGGAACGAGAGATAGTTTTATCATCTTTTAGCGTCAAGAATCAAGGAAACAACAAGCCTGAGGATTTCATAACAAAATTCACAAGACCCATTATTTTAGATAGCAACAAACAATATGTTATCGGACTTAATCGAGTTGTCAACATGTCATTCACATGGTTCAATGTTAACGCTGGATATAATAATCAATTAATTAAATACAGCTCAGATGGTGGTTCAACATTTCAAGACATCACCTTCCCAGCGGGAGTTTGGAATTACACAGACTTTAATACGTATATCAAAAATATAACAAAAACTGGTGATACGTATCCTATTACTCTCAAATTTGATAATACAACATTCAGGGTTACGATTACATTGGCCTCAAATTATCAGCTTGATTTGACAGCCAGTAATTTTAATGACCTTATTGGGTTTGATAAGAAAGTATTGACAAGTGGGACAAACATTGGACCCCGAGTTCCAAATTTATCACAAGATACGGATATATTGAATGTCCATTGTGAGTTGATCAACGATTCACTTGTAGACGGTCAGGATACAGATATAATTTATTCCTTTTCAACCAGTGTTCTGCAACCAAGTTATTCATTCACACTTGAGCCACGAAGAGTCACATACAATCCTTGAATAAGATTACAATCTCCAGTATACGGATTTATATTACAGATGGAAAAAGAAGATTGGTCGATTTAAATGGAGCAGACACAGCATTTTCGCTTATTATAAAAAATATGTAACGTATTAGTATGAAACCATATGAATTCAAAAGGATTTATCATCCAAAACTTGGTAAATTTGTGTACCAACACAAAGGATCAGGGATTATTGTCGATAATATCTTCAAACCAATGAAGAGTGTTGTGTCGTCAGTTGTGAAAAAGTTAGCCAAACCACTTGGCAAGAAGGCGTTAGAATCAGGAGTATCTCATGCAGGTGATCGATTGGGTAAAAAGATATCCGAAAAGTCAGGAGACCTTATAATGAAAAGACTTGCGAATATGAGAAAAGAGCAAAAAGCAAATGTTCAATCTCCACCCAAGCAAGAGGAAAGTACTGATATGATACTCAATAGATTGATATCAGGATCAGGCGATCTTATAATGAAAAGAAGGCGATAAAATTATTATAAACTTGTCTAACATAAACATTGCAAAATTATCTAACATAATAATATATGTCTTTCAGAACAACAGATTTTTTGCAAAGAAATGAGTTGGTAAGATTCCAACTCTATGATGTAATACGTACCCCAGCAAACGGCCAGAGACAGCAAAAAAATGGATATAAATTCACAATTAATGATCGATCGAGTTTCTATGATTGGTACAATGCATTTTTCGAGGTCCAATTCCAGGTACAACAACTGATGGCACAACAACTGCTGCCCAAAGAACTACAGTTATTAATGGAGCCCATAGTTTGATTTCTCACATGATGATTAAAAGCGCTGGGAAAATAGTGTACGACACCGATAATCTCCACAAGGTGACTTTTGTCAAAAACCTTCTCGAATATAGTGACGATTATAGTCGAAGTGTTGCTAAAAACTCTCTTTGGTATTTGGATACCGATCATAGGATAGCTAATGCCAATCAGAATGCTGGTTTTGAGGCTAGACGACTTTTAACTACAGGACTCAACGATGTCAATGTAATCATACCTCTCAATCGGTACTCTTTCTTTGAAGAACTACAGGACAGGATGCTTGTTCCAATGCAGCTACAATTTAATATAACATTGCAGGATGATGCTGAATTGATACAAAAGGCTGAAGCAGCTGATGATGCGAGGGTTGTTATTGACAGATTCCTCCTATGGGTACCGAAACTCACACCAAAAGACTCTCTCTATGACAGGTTCATTACAAACTTTTTGACAAAGGACAAATGAATGTATATGAGAGAGATATACGAGGTTTCAGCTCCAACAAATAGCAGTGGATTCTTCCAGATCTCCTCTAGTATTGACAATGTAAAGCATGTCTTTGTTTATCTGCAACGAGCCAAAACGAATAATGACGAAGCAAATCCATACGAAATGGACACATTCAACATCAACGCAGACCGTGCAAATGGCAGTTATCTGGCATCATGCAGACTCGAATATAGCAACGGTGTTTTTTATCCTGAAGTTGAATACGATAGTGATAGTAAGGTTCGTATTTTCAACGATCTGATGGCTTACAGTTATAAGCGGAATGATTTCAACACGGGAACTCAACTGAATCTGTCCAATTATAATAGCTTGTATGGTCTGATCTATTTCGATTTGTCATATCAGGCAGAGAGAGTAACAAGAGATCCCAAACAGTTGATATTCAGATACAAACTTAATGCCAACAGCGCAGGTGATTGTCCTTTTTCAGTCCACGCTGTCGTTTTATACGAGGAAGAAACTGTCATTGACAAGGTCGGTAATGAGTTAGTTATTGTGTAAGTTAATAAAGTGGAAAATGAGTTAGTTATTTTGTAAGTTGATAAAGTGGGAAATGAATTGGTTATTGTGTAAATGAAAAAATAATGTATCCTAATTTCAAATATGTTTTATAACCAAAAATTATATAACATATATTATATAGCAAATGACTCAACTTTTTGAAATCAATGTGAAACTATCGGAAAACCAGAAAAAGAATCTGAGTAGTGCTTACCATAAAAGGGAAACTATTGTCTTGAGACTCTCAAAGGACTCTCTTCATGGCCATGACACTTTGTATGTTCCAGCGATGATGAAAAACAGATTGGAGAAACACAGGAAATTGATGAAGGGAATGGATATTAAGCTAAGACCAATATCAGAAAGCAAATTGGTGGCAGTTTATTGAGTTCCATTCTAACACTAGGTCGAACCCTATTACCAACCGTGGGTAAGACCCTTGGTTTGTCAGCTCTTGCTGGATTAGCTTCAGAAGGTGCTTCTCAAATGGTCAAAAAAATCTCTGGAAAAGGGGTTCAGTCAGGTGGTTTTCTCGTACCACAAGACAAAATTAATAAGCTGATAGAATATAAGCATCTTCTATCGATGAAACAAAAACAGGATATATTGAATGCCCTTCAATCAGGATCAGATGTTCATATAAAACCAACGAAAACACAATCAGGTGGATTTCTCGGGGCCCTATTAGCAAGCTTTGGTATCCCACTTGCTATTGAGGCCATAAAAAAAATAACTGGTAAAGGAGCTCCACGAATTGGGACAAAAGGAAAAGGGGCTCCAAGAATTGGTGCATACAGACCACCTCCATTTATTGGTACTTGGGATAAATCAGTTGGTATGGGGATTAAAAAAAAGACTACCAAAAAAAACCAAAATTTTATAAAGATATCCCGATGAGTAATCATGATCTAATAAAATGGTGCAGATATTTAAACATACCAATAAATGATGTTTTGTCAAGAGACGAAAGAGTCCCACATAACCACAAACATGCTTTGTTCATTTACAATCTTCATCCATCATATATGAAGGGAAGCCATTGGGTTGCAACTTATGTCAAAGATAATGTCATCAATTATTTTGATAGTTTCGGCATGCCTCCATTTCAAGAGATTGTAAATCATGCTAAAAGGAAGAATATGACTCTGCTTCACCAAAATAATCAGATCCAGAATATAAATACGTCTACATGCGGCTACTTCTGTTTATACTTTCTGAATGAAATGAACAAAGGAACTTTTTATCTGGATTTGTTGAATGTATTTGATAATGACACAATGAAGAATGAGAGATTCATCGAGCATTATTTCAAAAATATCTAACTTATATATAAATGACTCAACTTCATGAAATCTATGTTAAATTGACAGATAAACAGAAGTTTAAGCTAATGAAAGCTCATGATGAAGGGAAAACTATTGTCTTGAGACTCTCAAAGGACTCTCTTCATCATGAAATATATGTTAAATTGACAGATAAACAGAAGTTCAAGCTAATGAAAGCTCATGATGAAGGGAAAACTATTGTCTTGAGACTCTAAAAGGACTCTCTTCATAGCCCTGACATTTTACACGTTCCAGAAACAACAAAAATAAGATTGGAAGAACGCAGGAAATTAATGAAGGGAATGGATATCAAATTTCCTTCAATTAATGAAGATAATATTATAAATAGAGAAAGTACTATTTTACAAATGACAGAAAAACTTCTTTCAGATGGATATATTGTTATGCATGAAGAAGGTCAATTAATACCAAACAGGAACTAAAACTATCTAACTCATTTATATATATATATGAAATCATATTGCATTAAACAGAAGAAAGACACTGAATGTGTACCAGGTAGTGAAAGGTTTGAAATGACTAAAAATGGTCGAACTATGCTAAAATGTACTTGTGCTGAATGTGGAATCACAAAAACAAAATTCACCAAAAGTAATAATTTAAACTAATTGGCCCGTCTGAAGGGGCGGGCATTGGATCAACATTATTAACAACATCGTTGGATTTGCTTGGTCATGCGGCTCCAATGATTGCTAAAAAAGCATTGCAAGCTGGTCGATATTATGCATCCGAGGCAATGAGAGATCCGAAGCTACAGCAAAAGGCAATTGACTACGCTCTAGATAAAGCTAAACCGATTATTAGTAAAGTTGGTAAAGAGGGTTTGGTACAATTATCAACAAAAATTAGACCAAAACGTAAAGACGGAAAACAATTACATAAAACCGATATCAAGGGATTGGATTACGGTGGTGCTGTTGATATTCATAAAGCCATCGGTAAACTACCAAAACCAAAAAGTGGATGGACACCCGGACAATATAAATAAAAGGGGCCTTATAATCCCCTCGATAAACAGTTAGAGTATGATAAAAACACAGGTGAGGTCACAAAATGGTATGTCCAACCTTACAACAAGGTAGATGAAATAGCAGCACATCACGATATATGTTATGATATGGGAAAAAATAAAGGTGATTGTGACAAAAAAATGGTCGAGTCACTTGATCAAATACCATATGGTGAGATGCCAAAATGGGATCAAACAGCTAGATTCTTAATCAACACAAAACAGAAACTTGGTCTTGGTGTTCCAAAAAACGGAAAAAGCCGTCGAGTGATAACTGGCAAGAAAAATTAGCAGATGAATTGCATAAAACCATAAAACGCAACTTTACTCGACGGCGTGTGATTGTAAATAAAATTGATGAAATATGGGCTGCTGATCTTGTTGAAATGCAAAAATTCAGTAAATGGAATAAAGGTTATAAATATATTCTAATGGTTATTGATGTTTTCAGTAAATATGGTTGGATTGTTCCTCTGAAGGATAAAAAGGGTGAAACTGTAACTGAAGCATTTCAAACCATCTTCAGAGATAGAAAACCACAATATCTATGGGTCGATAAAGGGAAAGAGTTCTATAACAAACACTTGAAGGACTTGCTAGAGAAAAATGGGATACATATTTACTCCACCGAGAATGAAGAAAAGTCTTCAGTGGTTGAAAGATGGAATTGAACAATGAAGTCCAAGATGTGGAAGCAGTTCACTGTCCAAGGTAATACACAGTACATAGACATATTACCTAAAATATTAAAACAGTACAATAACACAAAACATTCAAGCACAAAGATAACACCCACAGAGGCTTCAAAGAAAAAGAATGAAGGAATAGTGTATTTTAATTTATATGGTGAAATGGAAACATTACAACATAAACCAAAATTTAAAGTAGGTGATAAGGTTCGAATTAGTAAATACAAAAGAAAAACTTTTGATAAAGGTTATACACCAAATGGGACAGAAGAATTATTCATAATAGATAAGATCCAATACACTAATCCAATCACATACAAACTAAAAGATCTCAGAGGTGAAGATATTCAAGGGAGTTTTTATGAACCTGAATTATTAAAAGCCAGACAGGATGTTTTCCGTATTGATAAAGTCATTCGGAGGGATTACAAGAAGAAACAAGCTTTAGTGAAGTGGAAGGGATATAGTGACGACTTTAACAGTTGGATATCGTTTAAGGATTTAAAGGATATGTGAAAACGTATAAAACGATAATTATCTAACATATATATGTAATAAAACGTTTCAGTATAACATACTGTTTGCTATTTGGTAGCCAAAAATATATGATTGTTTCTGGCTATTTAAAAAAAATCGATAAATTATTTAAAAATATATAGTATAATATTATATTAAGATGGAAAGTAAAAATATCAAGAGAGGTCGAGGAAGACCAGTAATTTATACTGATGAAGAAAGAAAAAAAGCTACAACAAAGTCTAAAACAAAGTATATGCTAAACAAGGAATGGTGTTGTCAAACTTGTAATATTAACAAAAATTACACACTTGCTGAAAAATGGAAACACATTAAATCAATAAAACACCAATTAAATTCAAAGGATCACTTGAATTAGTCATACTTAAACGCAGATTAAAATAACACTTAAAAAAAGATATAGTAATATATATAATGATGAAAATAAATATTTTGAAAGGTTATGAAAATGGATTTAGTAATGAAAATAATTCTGTTAGTCTGAGAATCAATTGTGGCGACGAACTTTTGAAGAATCATGTTAATGCAGTTATTAAACAAATGAATGAAATATATGATGTAATTTATGATTTTGCAAAAAAACATGAATACATTATTTTTTATCATACATTCAGATTATCACATCATGATAAAGATTATCTGATGAGTTTTACAAATTGTAAAGGATGTGTTTATATTGGTTCAGAAAAAGTAGTAGCAAATAAATACAGTCTAAAAGATCAACTAAAAAATAGTTTGAATGATTTAAGTAATCTGTTGAATAAATTTATCATTTCAGAATGGCGTGGAGTACATTTCATTAATATCACAATGAAAAATAAAGTAAATGAAACCATCAAACTAGAAGATAATGAAAGACAAAAAATTAAAATGAAACATAAACCAATTAAATTTGAGTTTATTGATGAAAATAATGATGAAAATGAATTTGAAAAAATAAGAAAAAAAATAAATAAAAAGAATAAAAAAATTGAAGAACAATCAAATAAAATAAACAATTTATACAATGATTGGATGATTCAATACGGTCAAGGTTTAAAATATATATCACTAAATAGTATGAATAAATCTGACTTGAAAAAACTGTCAAAATCTCAACTAATTAAATGTTATTAAAGCAAGATAAGAAGAAGCCTGAAATTATCGTAGTAGATAATACCAAGCAAAATGAGAGACCAGTTCCAACACCTCGCAAGAGTGTAAATCAAATGGTCCAAGATTATGAAGACAATATTATTCTTCCACCATTAGAATTTAGGGATAGACCAGTTCCTAAACCAAGAACCAAAAAGGTAGTTCAAAAACCAGTTCCATTACCAAGGACAAAGGTAGTTCAAAAACCAGTTCCATTACCAAGGACTAAGATAGAGCAAACAGATAAAGCTCTGAAAGGCTATACAAAGTCTTATGAAATCAATATCAAAAATAACAAAGACCCACTTATGCAACTACAAAACACAAGAAAGGCTGTTGCATAGCATATTATAAGTGTATTAACATCAATGAAAGGACTGAAATTTGTCGAAACACTAAAGGTAACATTCACAAAAATATCAGATGGTGAAATAATACATAAGACCGCCTATTTCAACAGTCCAGCTCAAACAATCATGAATGGTCTGGAGATTACTGAATCAGTACAAGTGTCAAAACAAAATATATTAAATAAGATTGCAGTTTGGATTTCAGAGGGATCTGGTTGGACTATTCAATCTGTTGACAATCATTATCTTAATGTGGTAAAATATGAACCGATAAAGGGATCTTCATATATTAAATTACCACAAGAACTTAGAAACAGCAAGAAGGGATTAATCAATTTGAAAAATAATGACAATGAATGTTTTAAATGGTGTCATATTAGATATTTAAACCCACAAATCAAAGACCCTCAGAGAATAAAAAATCCGATAGAAAATATATATTTCCAGTTGCAGTCAAATAATACACTAAAATTGAAAAACAAAATAACATTAACATAAATGTATTTGGTTATGAAAACAAACAACCATATCCAATTTATGTATCAAAAGAAAAGAATGAAAACTGTTTGAATCTATTGTTGATCATAGAAAATGAAAACAAACATTATGTATTGATTAAAGATTTTAATACGTTTATGTACAATCAAACAAAAAGCCACCATAGAAAACACTTTTGTATGTATTGTTTACAGTGTTTTAGTTCTGAAAGGGTCTTAACATATCATAAAGAAAACTGTATCCAAATAAATGGAACTCAGGCAATTAAAATGCCAGCAAATGGTGATAACATATTAAAATTCAATAATTTTCATAAACAACTACCAGTGCCATTTGTAATATATGCAGATTTTGAAGCCATCACAGAAAAAGTGTATGGATGCCTGCCTGATAATGATAAATCATACACAGAAGCCTACCAGAAGCACACAGACTGCGGTTTTGGATATAATGTTGTGTGTTGTTATGACGATAAATACACAAAACCATTGAAAACATACAGAGGTGAAAAAGCTGTTTACAAATTCATGGAAGCTATGTTGCAGGAAGTTAAATATTGTAAGAAGGTTATGAAAAAAGAATTCAACAAACCATTAAGAATGACGGAAGGAAATGAAGAAGAATTCCAAAAAGCTAACAGATGTCATATATGTGAAAAAGAATACAAAAAAACTGATGTTAGAGTCAGAGATCACTGTCATATAACTGGAAAATACAGAGGATCAGCTCACCAAGATTGTAATCTAAACTTTCAAATAACTGATAAAATTCCAGTAATATTTCATAATCTCCGTGGGTATGACAGCCATTTCATAATGCAAGAGATAGGTGAAATAGTCAAAAAGCACCCATATACAAATAAAAAAGGTGAAAAGTGTCAAATGAATATCAATGCAATCCCTAATAACATGGAGAAATACATGGCTTTCATGCTTGGTAATCATCTAACCTTCATTGATAGTTTCCAATTTATGAGCACTAGTTTGGAAAAACTAGTAAGTAATCTACCAAAAGAATCATTAAAAATATACCTCTCAAAAATTCGAAGGTAAGAAGCTTGATTTAATGTCACAAAAGGGAGTCTACCCCTATGACTACATGGATAGCTTTGATAAATTCAATGAAAAGCTACCACCGAAAGAAAAAATTTTTACAGCATATTAAATGATGAACATATATCAGACGAAGATTATAAACATGCTCAAAATGTGTGGAATACATTCTCTCTTAAAAATAAGGGTGAGTACCATGACTTATATCTTAAATCTGACATCCTTCTGTTAGCTGATGTATTCGAAAGCTTTCGAAAGACCTGTCTGCAATACTATAAACTTGATCCCTGTCATTATTTCACGTCTCCAGGGATTTCGTGGGATGCTATGTTAAAGATGACTGACATTGGTGGTATATCATATATAGCCAATCGATACGGAAAGTCAAATAATAAATACATGAAAACATACTATAAGAAGGCGCCCTCAAATTAAGTATATCATTTATCTAGACGCGAACAATCTGTATGGTTGGGCGATGAGTCAATATTTACCAACCGGCGGTTTCAAATGGATGACTAAAAACCAGATTGATAAGATAGACTTAGCCAAGTATAAAGAAGATAGCAATAAAGGTTTAATACTTGAAGTTGACATGAAATATCCTGAAGAATTACATGATCTTCATAATGACTACCCGCTGGGACCGGAAAAGATTAAAGTAGCTGAAAATATGTTGTCTGGGTATTGTAAAAACATCGCGAAGAAATATAAAATATCGACTGGTCTGGTACATAAACTAATACCAACATTAAGCAACAAAGAAAAATACGTGCTCCATTATAGGAACCTTCAACTCTATATAGATCTCGATTTAAAAATAACTTAAGTCCATCGAGTACTAGAGTTCAATCAGTCCGCATGGTTGAAGCAATGTATTGATTTCAATACAGTAAAAAGAACTAATGCTAAAAATGCTTTTGAGAAAGACTTTTTTAAATTAATGAACAATTCAGTCTTCGGGAAAACGATGGAAAACATCAGAAGACGAGTAGATATTAGATTAGTGACCGATGAAAAGAAACTATTAAAAATGGCTGCTAAACCGACATATGTTAGCTGTAAGATCTTCAATGAAAATCTAGTAGCTGTGCATAAGATTAAAGAAACACTTACCCTTAACAGGCCGGCATATATTGGTATGTGCATCTTGGATCTAAGCAAGACGTTAATGTATGATTTTCATTACAACTACATCAAAAATAAAAATAAATATAATAACAAAGCCAAATTACTATTCACAGACACAGACAGCTTGACCTATGAAATCGAAGCTGAAGATGTCTACTCAGACTTCTGGAAGGATAAAAATAGATTCGATAACAGTGATTATCCACAAGATTCTCCATATTTCGACAAGACAAATAAAAAAGTAATTGGTAAATTCAAAGATGAAACAGCTGGTATTCCAATTTCTGAATTCGTTGGCTTACGGTCTAAGATGTATTCATACATAAAAGAGAATAATCAATGCGGAAAGACTGCTAAGGGAATTAAGAAGAATATTATTAAGAATAACATCAAACATCAAGACTATAAAGAAACTTTATTTGGAAATAAACAAATTTATCACACTATGAAAACCATAAGTCAAAACCATAAATTAGGAAGTTATGAAATCAATAAAGTATCACTCAGCTGTTTCGATGATAAGCGGTATATTCATGATAATGGTGTGACAAGCTACGCATACGGACATTATAAAATCTAAAAAAGTTCAGTTAGCTGTTGACGTCACGGTACAGCTGTGCCGTTTTGTCGCCAGATGCAGCAGCACACTGAATCAAGCATTCTTCCATATTTCTCTCACATCCAGCAATTTGATTCTGGAGAGTTGACATACCAATACGAAGAAAAAAAAGGAACTAAGAAGAAGATTACACTGCTTTCTAGTTGATGATGGTGCGTGACATAGGAGGACCAAACTAAATGAAGGGTGCCGAAAAGCTAAGGAAATTTTCAAGCTTAGGAGCTTTCCCTTGTGTCTTACAGATCCATATAAAATATCTGGCAAGTAGGAAGTAGAGGTATATTTGTTTGTGAAAAAGATTCGGCCTGAGGCCTAAAGCAATTGCTGCGTCAAGGTTAATATTCTCTAAAATCGTTGCGTTGTCAAGGTTATCTGTAATCCAGCCTTTAACTCTTTCCCGTCAGGCTTACCAAATATCGTTCCTGTGGGAACGATGGCTTTGAAACCCTGCAACTTTCCCAAATCCCGAACTATGGTTGAAATGAACCACTGCCGTGGTAAAAAGGTCACTTTTGTAGACTTCATCACCCTGGAAACTGACCTAAACACCCAATTTTCATTTAATATGACTGTTTATTCTCTTTGCAAAACCAAAATCGCCCTCGGACAACAGCAAAATTCACGCAACTTTGTCATGAAGTTTTGAAAAGAAAATTTCCTATTGATGTTAAAAGTTTACAATGGCGGCAAACTTCGACTCCAGTTCTTGCAATCTGTTCGACATTTTCGTGCTCACTTCTTTATCACCACCCCAATAACGCTATTTGATTTCACTTGCTCTCACTGGTCTGCCATGTTCGCATTTGTGACCCAAAGGAATTCTGGGACTTTCTTGGATAACGGGCGCATGACAGTCCGCCAATTTCCATTTCAGATATTTTTGAAAACTGTGTCGAGCCACCCGGCCCTGCTGACAAAACATTGCACCGATTGCATCATGTACAAGTTAAAACTCGCCAAAATTGCCATGCCAGGTCCCGGAATCCACTCACAAAAGGGCTTAAGACGTAACTTCACTCCGTGAATTTCTATCACTCGCTCGAATACGTTGAGCGGCCCAATTCGTGTGAAATTGCTTCTCACCTCTGTTTTCTTTCAAAGGATTGCCTCTACCCATCAACCCAGCTTTATGATGCCAGGCAAGGGGCTTCTGGAGTGGAAAATGGCTCGAAAAACACACTTATAAACCAAATACGCAACGAATTGTAGCTGTAGTGTTCGTTTAGAAATAAACGACAGCTAGCGTGACAAGCGTGACATCAAAGACAGAGCCTTCGGTGTTGTGGACCAGCGAAATCTCCGTGGTAACCCCTTATATGGAGTAGCTAGGTCGATTTGACCTCCTACCCTTCAGAAATTGCAAAAAAAGGTGACCAAATCGCCTGACGGGAATGAGTTAAAATCTCTCCAAAAAGAGGAGGTTACACTGCAGGACCAAAATAAATGAATTAGACTCTCAATTTCAAGTTCACAAAAGGTACAAATATCGCTTTGCTTGAGTCCTATTTTCTTAAGAAAATAATTTGTAGCTAACCTTCGATGAAGAAGTTTTAACTGGAAGGTGATTAATTTGGTTAATTTAATGTATTTGAATGGGGCTTGGTAAACAAATTTCCAATCAACGTCTTCACGAGTTTTCAAATGGCAGTCCAGCACCCATTTTTCTTGACTTTGAGCTGGGCGTTGTTGTTTCACAGTAATCATTTTTTTGTATACTATTCTATTAGGCTTTTTGGCCTTTAATAAAGTTTCAACGAAGCTTTGATAATTGCTGTCCCTTATATGCATACTAACTTTACATCGCTCCCTGCGAGATTTTAAAGAAGAAATCAAACCATTGAAACTGAGAAAGTTTGTTTTAATATTGTATCGTTCAGTGAATTCATAAAAAGAAAGGAAAGTGTTTGCATCCTTCATTAGATGTGAAACCTTTGAAATACCTTTAACAAACCATTCTTTATAGTACACTGGCCTGTTTTCAATTCTTATTAGAGAATTATGCCACAAGCTCATTGAGAGGAAGTGTTCAAAAGAATTTAGGTTATCTTCATAGCTGGTCTCAGACCAAATTTGCAAAATTTCTTTAATAAAGACATCCGAAAATCCTTTAATTTTGGGTAAATCTTCTTTTTTAGTTGACATAGACTTGGGCATCTTGAGTTTGATAACAAACTTTAGCATAAACTTTTTAAGTAAAAATTGTCAGTAAATTTTACTTTAAGAATTTATAATTGGTTAGAAATAATCATACGACCGTGTCATGATCTGAAACAATAACTATTAGCGATGACTCATTTTACAGGGGGTTTCCCTGTTTTTCCGAGAATGTCACGCTTGATGATTTTTCCGAGAAAGTCACGCATAGGGGTTAAACACATTTTAAATAATATATAGATTGCCAAACAGACGTTGAAAAAATTATTTGAAAAACAATATAAAAAATTATTTGAAAATGCACTGGTCCGCCTAATTACAATACTACTAATGCGCCGTGTATGAACGGACTCGAGAAGCCTCGTATGGCTTTCTTTCTTTCTTTCTTTCTTTCTTTCTTTCTTTCTTTGTGCCAAAAATTAGGTACAGTAGGGAAACTCGAAGATAGAGCGTTTTAGGATCCAAAATAAACTACGGTATTCGATAGGAATCGTTTGGAGCAGACAAACATTCTTTAGTCCAATTTACTATTTGCTATTTTCTATTTATTTTATCATTTTTTGTCTTTTAGTCTTTTGTCCCCGATTAGTGGGGCCCCATGGGCCTGCTTAGGAGAGCCGACGCTATAATAAAGTTATTGTTGTTACTTTTTTGATGAAAGCGCACCGTATTTACGCGATTAAGCGCCGCCCCCGATTAAGTGCCGGTAGCATCTGAGAGTAAAGAGTAATAAGTGCCACCGCCGAATAAGCACCGCATTCCTAGATGCGGCGCTTTTCGTGGAACATACAGGATCTTTTAGAGGGACAGCCTCGGAAATTTCTTTTCCTGGATAACAATGTATTTTTTTTTCTATTTTGGGTGAGCCAGACACAAATAATTTCGAATGCACGTCAGTCAGATGTCGAGAAAGAACTGATCCGACGATGCAGCTGTTGAGAAGGAGAAGAAGTCAGTCAAGTAACAAACATTCAAATAAATGTCCGTAGAAAAGACAAAAAGGATTACGAAACTGGCAGTTATAACTAACAATCACTTGTCTCCTGAATCAATCAGAACGTAGAGCTGCACGCCATTTGACACAAAATCGTTGCTCAGCTAAGCAGATACAAAACATTAAAGTGATTTGATAGTTTTGCTGTTGCTTCACAGATGTACGTATGTATGTTTGTATGTATGGAGAGGTCAGGAGCCATTACCCATTTCAAGTTCCCCACCATCGTACGTATTTTGAATCGATTGTTGTTAAACGCAATTCTTATACGTGTAGCCTTCACTCCGTCAGATTTGGCCTAGACGGCTATCTGCCGCTCGGGTAGGTGTGGTCTTACTCTTAAACAGGGTATACATTTTCGTTATTTAGCGTCTTGAACGGGGTGTCTTTCTGGACTGGAAGCCTTGAACAGAGTGTGGACGTTGGCTTTGCGCGGTTTTCATGTCACTGCGGTACCAACACTTTTTTTCAATCCAATCTATCACGTCAGTTATATGAAAAAGAATACTTTCTGTATGGATTTTTCGTCACGGTTTTAATACCTTTTGCTACATATTCACCTTATGGCCATTTCTCAGCATTTACCTCTTCGGAAAATCGATTCTCTGTCGCCTGCCTTCCGATTTTTCTCGACAATCTCACTTTGTTCTGTTCTTGTTTCCCAACCCAACTGATTAAATCGGTGAATACAAGATTTGAGACGAAACCTAACCCAGTAGCATATTCAGTAGATCCATTACAGCGTCAAAGAAGCACGACTCCTACATAAAGAGTACTGAATATCACTCAACTAAAACAGTCCCATTTAGGTCGCTACAACATTCGATATTTTATCGGATATACAACACATGCAAACTTTGATAAATGTTTTGTTTTTCATTAGTACTTGTAATTTTCCAAACGTGATTAATTTTTGATCGGATCAGGGTATTCTTTGATTGCACCTAACGTCACGGCGGCCATGTTGGTGGAAAGAACAATAGCGGAAAAGTCTTTTGGGAATTTGACTTAATTATTATACAAACCTTGAGCTACATTTTTCTGTTGTTTTGGCACCAACATGGCCTTCTTATCACGTGAGTACAATCAAAGAATTGCTGAAGAAAACAACTTTCCGGTCAATGCACTATTTCGCGATCAAAGAAATTACTAAACGGACTCATTATATGTTCATGCATGTTGCACGAAGAGGGACATAATATCAGTCCCTCTCGGTTACACACAATTTGTAGGGGCTTGGAAACAAGATTCCACGCGGCATAGCTTCCACTGGTGCTTCAAAATCTGGCTGAGAAGAACTTTGGGGCAACTCCAAGCGAAACTGCTGCAGAACTCGCGTGAGAAAGAGAAAAATCTCAATTTTAGCTAACGTTTGGCCTAAGCACCCGCGCGGGCCGCCTCCAAAGGGAAGAAAACTCAAAGTAGCAGGGCAGATGAAGCTTCCTTCCTCATCAAGGAATCGCGTCGGATCAAAGGAGTCTGGGTCTCGCCAATGGCTTGGATCATGATGGATGGCTCTGAGATCGAAAAGCACTTCAGAATTTTCAGGAATTTCGTAGCCTCCAAGGATGGTGTCGCTTCGCACTCGATGAGGCGCGGTTTCATACACAAATGAACTGTGACGCATTATCTCCATTGTGGTGGCCTCCAAATAAGGTAAACTGCTTCTATCCTTGAAACGTGGTGGGCGGTCCCGTCCGATGGCGTCATCAACCTCCTGATGCACCTTCGCTTGGACTTCTGGGAAAGTTGCCAGGTAAAGAAATGACCACGTCAGAAAGGACGTTGCCGTGTCTGAGCCTGCAGTAGTGAGATCTATCAGAGTGTTCTTCAAGTAAGTGTCATCCAAAAGTCCTTTCGTTTTAGAATCTTCAATCTCGGCATCGTTTAGCGCCTTGATGAGGGCATCTGTAATATCCCGGATTGTCCCCTCTTTGTATGTTTTCTTTCTTTCTTCGAATTTTGACGAAAACAGTTTTTCTCTGAGATCAATGCTGTGCTTGACGCGCTTATGAACTTCCAAAGGGAGATACTCCATAAATGGAAATATTTCCAGAAGCACCGCGCCTCCCGCTAGGTAGATAGCTTCGTCGACCATTTCAAACATTTCGTCCAAGAACTGGTCCCCTTCGGAAAAACGGGCCTCAAACAAGCATGAGCAGATAACATTCATGACGCCCACACTGATAAACTTCTTTGGATCAATGGGAACACCACGCCGTGACTTACTCAGCTGACGACACAACTCTTCCGCCTCACGATGAACCTTTTGTTCCAAGTTTTCGATTCCGTCCCCAAACATTCGGAGAGCCGAGTGTGCTATCTTTCGCAGTAGCTTCCACCGAGCTCCGAAGTCACCAAATATGATCGCTTGTTTTCCGTGGAACAAGGTGTTAGTGACGTACGAATCTGATCTTCCAGCGAAAATGTTTCCTTTGCGAACCAAAGCTTCCCACGCCAAATCAATGTTGGTAACGACAAAAATGTGTTTGCTCATGATCTTAAATGTGTATATGCTACCATACTGCTTGGCCAAGGCTTTCATGGTCACGTGATTGAATGTTTGCATGTCCAGCAAGTTGCCGATGATTGGTAGTTGGCGCGGTCCTGGGGGAAAGTTCCTGGCTCTTGAGCAGCGGTTTACCACAATAAAGAACAGAAGCGTGGAAATGGACAGGAAAATAACTGCTTCCCAAAACATGGTAGCGACTCTAAAGCCAGTTTATTCTGAAAAAAGATAAACACAAGCATTAAGGCTCCGGTGAAACAAGATGCTCCCCCCCCCCTCCCCCCGTCATCAGGCTTTCTTCACTTGTATCGCTCACTTAATTTTGTCGGCTCTTCCATACCTTGTTGATAGGCTTCAAAAAGAGTTCATTCGATAGCTGCATTCTCAGAGCGTTCTTTTGTCTGTCTAGAACCTTTCCAGACTTCAAAAGTGTTGATCACGCTTGACCCCCGATCGTTATCTCGACTGACTCAAGACAAACATCACAACAGAGAAAGTTATCGCTACAACTGAATATAAGGTCACACGCACCTAGTGCAGAAATAGCAGTCCTCATACACTGATGTACGTGTGGTACTTGTACGTTGTATTGTAAACGTTTTTCCCGAGTCCGTTATTGGTCATATTACGGATTAGCCTTCAAGGCGTACTTTTGGAGGGATAGAGGTCAAAGAGGTTGCTTGTACTTGCAGGCTTATTTTCGACGGAAAAGATAACAAAAGAACTGTCATTGACTTACCTTCGACTATTAGTTCGACGAAATGCACAAATGAAACGCCTCCAAGCAGGGGGAGTGAGTGATTTAGCATGGCTTTGATTTTTCGCCTGCAATAATAACTGAACGCGGAAAACATACAGATAACATGGCGTCGGGCAGAGAGTACTCAATGGTTGTTTACCATCTACCACAAATTCCCGGAAATTCCGATTGGGATGTGAATGATACACGTTTTTTTTTTGGTTCGTCCTACTGGAAAATTCCCGGGACAAACGGGAATTCTGAGAAGATAGTCCTGTTTTCCCAGTTGGAAAATGGTAAACAACACGTACCGTTCCTTACGAACGAAAATTCCCAACCGAAATTTTTTTATAAAAGGTAAACAACCAATGAAACTCATCTAAACAAGCCGACGTTATTAAAGAACGAAATCGGCGTTTCAATTTCAGGAATATATAAAAATCGTGGTATCTGGTATCCTGTGGTTTGTACAAGTTCAAGTTTTATTGTGCGTTATTTAGAGGACGATTCAATACTGACCAAACATATTACCGTATGGCCACCTTGTTTGGTCTTGTATGATCGTGTTTGATCGTGTTTCGTCGTGAACCTGACCGACTGGTATATTCAAACGATGGGCCAACGCAGTCTAAACCTACGCCAACAACACAAGTCTTTCAAAGGTGATTTTATTCAATTCAAATTTTCTACAATTATTTATGGCTTGTAGTTGCTCTCGACACAGGGAAGTCGTACAAAAACCGGCAAGCAAGTATGATACAGAAAATACAAAACGTGACTGAAGTGATTCGTTCTAACTCTAACTAAGTATAAATAAATCCTTGCATTACTAAATTAATATTCTGTTGACTTTTCTTGAGTATCTCAAACTTTCGTTTAATTTCGCCCAGTAAAATATTCAAATTGAACAATGTTAGTCAGGCTAGAAACGTTTTAATGCCAGTGAAATGGATCCCTCGAGATTTATGTCTTTTCCCTTTCTTGCTATCTTATAAAATAAATTTTATTTGCGTAAAATAAACTTATTCCTTCATTTACCAAATAAGACGATTTGAAAACGGCGACGTCCCTGAGATACTTGAGACGTTTGACTAAATTGCTTTTATTATGTAGTAATTTTTTGAATAACTACCGTATGCTAATTTCAGGATGTATTTTTGAGCGCGCTCGGGTTTGTAAATGCTACAGAACAATCTCCGAATGTGAAAGGTCTTCCCCTGATAGAGTAAATCTTTGTTTAGCAAATCAAGCATTTATGTTCAGTATCACGACCAAAGACTTAATGACGATCACTCTATCATTCCCTCCCTATAAGACATTGCGTGGAAACAAATGGCGCCTGCGCCACCATAACTGAATGAAATGTCACGCGTTGCGTGTCACGCAATACTAATACATTGGGTGACAGTTGTCATACAGCGCCCATGCGTTGCGTGACCAACCGACAGCGGAAAACTAGGCGACTACCGAATTAATTCCATATATACACTGAGCTTGCAGTCGGAACAAAGAGGATTAAGTAATCAAGTCACGAAATGGAAAGAATGTAACAGTTTTCAAAGGATGGGAAGCTCAGCACTTTCCTTCAAACAGTCACCTCTGGCTAAGGCGACTACTACTCTAAGAACGATAGCCCGTTTATGACGTGTTATGCAATTCAATTTAACTTAAGCATGGCTGTGGCTGTATTAAAACTTCCAAAACAACCTCGCGTTTTTTGTATCGTTTAGACAGCATAGACTGAACTATATATCTTAATCTGCATATTTAAACCTTATAGTTCAGTACATCTTTTTTTTTATCATAAAATACGTGAAGCGACGTATAGAATCACAAAATCACATGTAAACAATTTCGCATTGTTCTTCTCATATCAAAGACAAGATTTCTATCCAAACATTAAATCACTGTAAATTGCCGAGGTTGCGTTACATAAAATGCCACTTAGGCTACTCTACTTTCAACGTTCAGCAAGTCTTTTTCTAAAATTTTTATCTCCTGAACGTGAAGGCGAAAAAAAAATGTCCCGTCAGGAAGATAATATTCTATACTGTTTTATCCACACACTCAAAAGTTTCCAATCGCATGACGGGTTTCACCTTGTGTCCTGAATTCTGAGCCAGCGAGCTCCCGGTACTGCATTATTCCAGGAATTACTTCAAGAAGCAAGGAATAAAGTGTCCTATCTTTGCACCGCTCGCTCGCGTAACCTGGCCCGAGTGGGACGGCGTCTTTTCACCGCTGGTTTTCCAGCGCGGTTCTTTGTCAAATGACGTAACTGAACGGGAGTAGCTGCAACAAAGAAACAACGATATAGTTAGGCTTCGATCACATTGCCCCTCATACGAATGGACCTTTGTTGAAGCTGTATCGACCAATCCGTTATTGTTGTTGTTTGTTTCTTTGTTTTTTCGGGGTGGGGTGGGTGGGGGTTGGTTGCATCCAAAAGTGATTACGTAAAAAAGATCTAACTGGCTATGTGGCATGTTTTATCATCTTCACTAGCAAACATCTGAATGTGGACTTTCGCGAACGTAACGGCTCAACACAAACAAGATTTGTTTCTGCCAGGATTATGCGCACTTTCTTTCAAACTTCGGTCGCAAGTACTTACTTGAGCGCTTACATGTAACCGACAGTATCTGCTCATAGTTATCGGTTTTCGATGAGTATCGCAAAGATTCGAATTACCCAACTTAAAGATTACTTTGTCTCTGGGGCAAAAGAAATGAAGCTCAATAAAGGGCGCTAGAAAAAAAAAACACAAAAGCTCGACAGTAAGACCAGTAACAACACATTTTAAAAGCAGCCATTTTCCTCGGTAAATTAACTATCAGTATATTTTAGGGCACTTAAAGGAATAGAAGAGAGGGGGGTGGGTTCTTTAGGTGTCGACTAGCATTTCAACAGAGGGGCACCTTGGATATGTGGCCCTTATTAGTAACATGTCTCAGAGTAATGTGGAATGCGAGTACGAAAGACGTGGACGAAGTCAAAGACGACTTCTCCCTCGCACGCGCACCTATATTTACTCCATCACCTACTACTCAAGTTACTAATCGAAAGTTTAACTTCAACGATAGAGTTCGAGATAAAATAATGCTACGGCGATAAAGAGGAAGAACCACTCACCAGGGAGGTCAAAGGTGATGGCGTACTCCTCTCCCCGCTCCTCTTCTTCACCTCCTTCCAAATCGTCATCAGTCTGACAATCGTCACTTGCCAGCTCCTCTTCACTGTCCGCCAGCCTGGGGTTACCGGGCCCTAAACTGGTCAGTTTTTCTGTTAAAATTGCTCTACGAACAAGAAGAGAAAGGATATTATCGCCACAGTCTCAAGAATATCACATACAATAACAGAAAAACAAATAAAGATAGAAAAAAAAGAAAGGAATAAACAAAAAGAACTGGAAAAAATGACTGATTGGCAGTAGCTTTAGTTTCGAGGTTCGGTTGGTTTGGCGTTTTGGTTATTTCGTTTGTGGCCACAATATTACCGAGATCTGCTCATTGTTTAGACATTCGCGGACGAAAGAATGACTGGTGTCTCATATTTATTATACCAACTAACAAGGGACCAGAACAACGAAATTGCACAGTACAGGGTTACTCGATAGCTCGAAACTTCAGTCCATCGGATTGCAAATCGCTGGGATAGAAAAATCCTTGACTTTCCCTGATCACAATTAAACTAATCTTCACTGAGCATCCAAGATAAATTCTTGAACAAGGAAGCCAGAAATGAAGCCACAGAAATCAATTCCTTTGCAGGAACGTCTTTGAAAACTGAAGACATTACCGTTATTTACAAGGAACCTCCTTCCCAAACTTAATGGCTAGTAGCTTACAGTAAAATTCCCTGTCTGACTTTTCACTGACTTTCAGGTAAAATTTAGAATTTTCGCGACTTGATGCACGATTCCCTAACCCTTCCCTGAGTGAGCTTGAAAAAAAAAACTGTTTTCCCCTGAGTTTTCCCATACCGTGGCAACCTTGAGCCCAATAAGACAATGAACTAACCTCTGTTCTCTCAGTTCAAAGAGCTGTTGTGTGAGCAGAATTTTTTCTTGTTCTTCGCCTTCAAGGTCTTTCTCCACTAAGCCCTCATCCTAAGATCAAACTCAAAATATTAGAAATCACATCGTCAACAGAAAGTGTTCCCACATAACGCTTCTTGTACATTAGACACAAACTTAAGTTCGCAGATGACTGTTACGTACACCACGAAAGCAGATGTAGGCGGTAAAACAAACGTTTTGAAATAATTTTGGCAAATCAAGATCAACGATGTCGTTCCAAACACATACTGCGTAAACAGGACGAAAAGTACAAATGCTGCGTCGTCAAAATAAATTTGGATAACTGATTGAAAATATAGATGTTGTGGTTCAATTTTATCCTCGATTTCACTTTTTTCTCCCTTTGTTTACTATAGCTTTTACTGGGTACAGGACTACCCAGTAGGGGTAGGCACGAACGGGACTCCTAGGTCCCATGCAAGGTGCCCCCCGTCCCCTGCCCCCCAACCCACCCATTCCCACAACCCATGAAGGTTGACCACACCACCGGGGTCTACGTCCCCTTCTCTTTTCGAACAGTGGTGTGGGTTCTTTAACGTCCACAAGAACAAATCAGAGAGAGCTGTGAGACGGGGCCTACGGTTTTTCGTCCTTATCCGAGAAGACTAGAAAGTCTAACTGTAATTACAAAGGCAGCACTTTCTCCTCAATTATTTAAAGACCCTAAGTGTTGGTCCGACCGGGGTTTGAACCCACGACCTCCCGCACGGTAGTCCGGTGCTCTACCACTGAGCTTAAGCTTAGCATCATACATTACCATATCCAAAAACAAAGGAAGAAAAATTAAACCAAGGATAAAATTGAACCACAACATAGAAACAACTCAGATCTTACAATGCCCTCCAAAATGAGCAGGGTAATCACTGGTTTTCCAATAAATTTGCACGACCCACATTTATAGAATTCACGTCGTGTCGAGGCCGATGTTGTCAGAAATCAGAGTTCCCTCCAGGGCACGATCTCGACAACAGTCTAAACAAGAGTGGGCGTTCTTTACAGACACGCTAGCCGAGCCAGCGATATTTTTTAACTTACCTCTTCATGGAGGTTCAACACTGACAGGCGCGTGTTAGCTGTATCCGTTGCCTTGTCAAGTGCCCGGATATTGTTTAGCGTTGTCCGGATCTTGGACAACTGGCCGAGAATGAGAGTTTCGAGGCATCTAAAACAGGTAATGAAACAATTAGAGGCTTGTAAACAGTTTACAAAAGAGGCGAACGATGTTGAAAAATTGTGTTGTGAAAACGAACAGATGCAACGAAGGATTTCTGATGATTGTGCGACATGGGAGACAGTCAGAAATTGAAATGGTAGAAAAAAAATGTAGAGGGTCGCATGTTCTCGTGGGATGCTTTGGGACTATTAAGTTGTCTTGGCGAGAGATTCTTGTCATTCTACGTCGGTCAGTCCTCCTGTTTGTAATTTTTTCACTAAAGTTTTGTTCTAGACAGGTTTTCTAGCGTAATTTTGCTAGCATAGTTTTTGTACCCTTTCATCGGGGTCAGGTGCCACTGCATTTGTGGGAAATGCGTTTCCACATGTCGTTTGGCCACTTTTAAAAGGTGTTTTTTAGTGGCGTTTTGTATCTGGCATGGCACACTTCTGAGCCAGTACAAGTATACCGTATTTAGGCGATTAAATGCCGCCCTCGATTAAACGCCGCAGATGAAAGCAAAAGTACCAATAAACCCAACCTACAATCAGAAGAATGCGGTGTTTTCGGTGTTCGAGGATTATAAGAAAAAAACAAGTACACGGTACAAGCCAGACAATTACAATTCGCTCTCAGCAAAAGAGGCGAAACATTGGAACTTTAAACATGTTTGTTTTAAATAATATCCGTAGTTGTTATCAGTGATTTTTGAAATATGATTTTGAAATAAACTTTGCCCTCGAATAAGCGCCGCGGCGTTTAATCGAGTTAATACGGTATTTTACTTCACAAGTGCAATTTGCAACGATTCAGTTAATGATGCTACATTAGGAGTTACATTCTTCAGATGGCTGACTGAGTCATCCTGAATAAACTATTCACTTTGAAAGTCTCGTGTTAGTGAAAACAGCTTTTTTGTTTTCACCGTAAGCCTTAAAGGGCTGTGTCAGGTAAACTTTGTTTAGAGTTCTTTGGTCTGGGGAACCAAGGTTATCAAATGATAAATTAACAAATTAACTTTTCAGCAGTTTTCAAAGAAAATGAACGAAGTTGAAAATATTGTTAACATTACGATTTTTTTACAGCTTTTGACCTTGATCACCTACTGCACAGAAATTTAGAAACGATTTCAGGGTGCTAGAAAAATAACATTCTACAAGAATTATCCAATTATTTTCTGGCTTCTGTTAGCGCAAATGCATTTTGACGTTTCAAAGTGATGCAATAAACAGCTCACACACGAACGTAAAGGCCACCTCAGTTTCTTCCACGTTAAAACTGAAAATAGTTCCGTTTATAACCTTTATTTATTTTAAAACCCCTTACTTGGTCTGTTTAGAGACGTCTTGCATGATCTCCAAGGCGCTCATCCCAGGCGGAGTCTCCATAATGCACTGCGCCCAGATTATGGCCAAAGCATTCGCGTTCATGAGATTCTCGTCCTGATGCTGGGATATTCTGCAAGAGAAAAGTTATTTGTCTTCTAAATTAATATCTACAAATCTATATTCATCATTAACATGTAGTCAAAAGAGCAAAGGGCAAAATAGAGTAAAGCTCTCAGAAATTTATTCTTCTTTTATGCATCAGAATTGTCACAATCAACAAATCGAGGGTAGCGTGGCCTGGTGAATGGGAAGTCAAACGTTCACAGGTCCCGGATTCGAGGTGTCGTTTCCAGTTGAGCATTTGCAGTTGCTTTATGGTAGTCCAGAGTCATATCCAGATATCCTTGGCCACGCTACTGGTCGTAATTTTTAACAAATGTTTTCGTATCATTTACTCAGTTACTCTATCATTTACAGGGTCCCCAATCACAAGTACCACGCTAAACAATTCGAAATTTCAATCTTTCTTGTGAACAAACATTAATAAATTAGCCATTTGACCGAGATAGGACATCCGTTCGAGGAGAGACAGCGCGAGATTTGACCTACAGTTACTGAATGAGTAAGAATAGGAATGTTGGTAATAAATTCATTCTTTCTTGATTATTGGCATAATGTGAGTCATTTAATTTTCGCGTCATGTAATGTTCGCGACACTTATTGTTCGCGTTACTACGACTTTAATTTCGTGATTAGAAAATTCGCGAAATTAACGTGTAGCGAAAATTTCGTGTAATAAGGTAAGCGCTTACCTTGCGAGGTGAAATATAAGTCTTTCAAGCGTGCTTCTACTCGCTCGGGGAAGTTTTTGCACCAAGGCACAGAGAGCCTGCAGGCGTAACTTTTCTTCACTTAGGTCTGAAAAAAAAGGTAATGATCAGTTTTGTTAACAATAAACTGATAACAATACCCTTTCTTGCTAGCTGATAGGGCGAAATATTCACCCAAGCAGGCGTGCAAAACAAATTCGCGAATTCTTCTTTCGGCACAAGCATCATTCCAGCTCCTTTCCTGTTGCAGTCGCCGCCTCCTAGCCTGCGTCGCTGACGTAATCTAACCCAGGTTAGTAGCGTTTTGCGAAGTAGCGCCGAATTCTGGAAATGCGTTTTGGATTTCCCTTCACCATGATTGGCTATTCCAGTCGACGGGCCAATTATAGCGCGTACTCAAATTCTGGTACACAGAACAAGGAATTTGACGCTGCTTCGCAGACGTTACTAACCGGGCATAGATTACGTCTACGACGCAGCCTACTGTCTCCGAGCTAAAAAAGAACAGTGACAAAGTAAATGACAACGACAACAACAACGAAGACAATAATGTTAATAAAACTCACCTGCAGTGCGTATAAAATCCACGTAAAAATCGGCCGTGATGACTGGAACGGACAACTGTCTAAAGAACAATTTCAACACTCCCGCTACCACATGAACTGTAAACTCCTCTAAATTTACAGTGTCAATTCCTGCAAAATATCGCAGACACGAATCAGTGATCCTCAAACTTACAACAGAGGGAACTTTCAAAGAAATCGGACACACTTTCTTTCAAAAGAAACACCCGATATTGCCACTCACCTAATGTACAAATGTCATTCTTGAGTTTTTTAACGGCAACGTTGCTAGGGGATTTTCTGTAAAGACCCTCCGTGTATAAACCTGTAAAGCGAGAGAGAAATAATCAATTCTCAATGCTTCAACCCCACATAAGAATTCTAACTTCTGAAACCACCACACGGATTACAAACACGCTTCACAAACCGCCCTCTTTACTATGGTAAGGCTCCAATGTGAGCTAAAAGACATTGGTGTTTTGGGTGTAAAAAATAGATTTGGGGGAAATTAAGTTCTACTACTGACAAAGCGACGCTCTATTACCATCCAGGATCTCGTTCTACGCGAACTAAATTATAGAGCTTTGAGTTTGATCGTTAAACTGAATTAGTACACAATTTGACTCGTTCAGTTGCCAATGCAAATAGTAAGGTAAAATGCAATATACGAGCTTTACTGCAGCCAATAGCGCTTTGGAGAACATTTCCATTTCCATTTCCATTTTATTTGCCATTAACCACATAAAAATACAAAACATTAGAAATTTAAAAACACGAAACACAAGAAATTTATAATAACTTAAACTTAAGACAATAGACTACAAATGTTTAAAGTGGTAATGACAAGAAAGCCTATATAGAAGCCGGGGGCTTATGAACTATAGGCTTCCTGACAATATAGGGTAAATCATACGAATTACGGGGACAGCATGAAATATGAAATGTATTATTTTAAAAAGAAAAAAAAAGAAGAAGTATGTAGCTCAACAATGAGTATATTTGCGTAAGAAAGAAATGGAAGGCTGTTTAAAGATATCTGACCACTTTTCTATGGTTGCTTTCACTAGCAGGTGCAAGGTATCGATATGATTTACTTTACCAATGCAAAGACTGTGATAGAGCGATTTTCAATTGAGTGTCGTGAAACCAAAACCCAAAGCAATTACTCTGACCAATCACAACAGACAAACAGCGCAACGAACCAATCAGAATTCGAAGTAGTTACAAGCAGCCGGCGCAAAGCGCGGGAAACTGCGCGCGTGTAAGACGCGATTGGTTTTGGTTTTGCTTGTCATTGGTTGAGAAAGTGGCGCGAATTTTGCCAACCAATCACAGAGCGAAGCAATGCAAAAATCAAAGCAAATGAGAATTACTTTCGACACTCGATTGAAAACCGCTCTAATAACCAAACTGAGATAAATCCCGTCACCAAAATTAGTTTCCTAACACGGCACACACCCTAGCACGACGCCAACTCGAAACGTTTAGTACGAAACAACAATACTTTGCAGTTTACAACCAAAGAGATTATCGCCTCACTGACAACACGCGAGTGAAAGTGCATTTTCAGGCTCTTAAAGGATAGACTGCTGGCAGTCCCTTTTTGGAAGTGCAATCCATCAACAGCACGGCGAGCAACAGTGCGGTCAGTCTGGGGCGAGGGGAAAAGAACGTAAAGAGACTGGAGAGAGGCCCCCAGTCTCCCCTCAGCGCATTCAGTTCAGGTTTTACCAGTCTCCCGCGCTATTGGCGTGAGCTCCCCACCATCCAGAAAGGGTCTGCTAACATTCTACTTGAAGGACAATTCACGCCAATAAAGTCGCTTACCTCTTTTTTCGATGTCCTGGATGAGTCCATCGACAAGCTTTGGAACAGAGCTTTCGTTTGATACGAGACAGGATAAATCACCGCCAAATAGTTCCGCCTGAATATAAAAAAATTGCACAAGCTTGAGATAACCGGGCTATTACAAGACAGTATTGAAACATCAAAGCTGAATTTAAGCGTCGCTCTTTGAAAATCCAATGTAATCAAGCCCCCTTAGCCCTGGAAAAATGATAGAAATTTCAGTACATATTCCCACATCTCAAGTGAGGCGTCTCGATTCTTACCTTTGCCTTTGACTTTTTTGTCCCTTTCCGACAAATGTTTTGAGATTTGGCGTGACATTTCTTGTGGCAGGTAAATCTACACTCTGCAAGTGAAACAATAGCAATGAAATAATGAAATAGATTTCCGCACCGTAGAGTCTCCCTCTCCATCATTTATTATGCACTCCTTGAGAAGTAAAACTGAAGACACATTACACAGTAAACAGCACCGAAAGAAATACTGCTCAATAGCGTGCACTCATCAGCAAGGTCATCGCTTTAGGATTTTTGAGCGATTTTCGATTGAGTGGCGTAAAACCAAAACCAAAACCAAAACCAAAGTAATTACTCTGACTAATCACAACAGACCGACTTTCCAGGTTTCCAGAACCTGTACGAACCCTTTACTTTACATCGCCGCGGATTCTAGAGCGTGGGTAGTTCTTTTAAGAGGTACTGTAAGCTCTTCAACATCCTGGAAATGGAAAAGATTAACTCTGCGATACAAAGAGATGCCTTACCTTGACACACGAATCCTTTGTCAAGTCCCCAAATGAACCCTCCGCAGTGCTCACAGAAAGTCGGAATACTGAATTGAGTGGTAGAAAACCTGTGCCCGTTATAATCCTACAAAAAAAAACGCAACGGTTACAACCAAATTACATAAAATTACATTAAACGACCCCTTTTAGCACAACAGATAATTTCAACCAATGGAAAAGCCGTTAACCAGTGCATTAACAATACTCCAGGAAACACATTTTACCAACTGCATAGCGATTTATCAGATGGATCTAGTTATACCGGCGCTCATTGAATGCCTGGCGCCTGATTGCTCAACTGAAGGTTAATAAATAATAATATACTTAAAAGAAACACTGTAATATTACATTAAGAAGTCCCATAATATGTTGCAAGAGAAACAAATCTTTCGAGTTGTCGCAATACACTTAATAAAGATAAATAATAATAACATTATCCATATAGCGCTTTATACAAAAGTTCTAAAGCGCTTCACAATAAAAGAAGAAAATAGAATAATAAAACTTACATTACCTAATGAATAAAATAACGCTTAAAAAGATAAGTTTTCAGAGATGATTTAAAAGTGCTGACACTGGAGCTACGCCTAATATAGCTAGGAAGGCAGTTCCATAACGGGGGCACATACAGAAAATGTTCGGTCTCCATCAGTTTTCAGATTTGATGTAGGAACTTGAAGCTGAAATTTAGATGAAGACCTTAATAACCTATTTAGGGTGTTTAAGTGTAGAAGATTACTAATGTAACAAGGAGGTAAGTTATTAAGAGCTTTGGAATACAGAAAACAAATAGCATATCTTCTTAATTGTAATACTCAAACTACAACAAAAAATCCTCGCCACTGTCACCATCATTCTTTCTTTTTTTCGAAATTTTAATGTAACAATGGAAACGTTTTTAACTTTACGAATAAGTTGCGACTTGCAATTTACAGGACGAATGAGGTCACTAATTGTAATGCCTTATTATTGCTGTAAACCCAGGCAACGTTGCCTAAGCAACCTGGAATACGAATAAATTGTTGTTTTTGTTGATGTGCATGTTGTTGCTAAATAGATCTTCGATACCGTTTCCGTTAAAAATGTTACGTCAATAACTGAGTTGCGTAGACTTGATCATGCTTAAACATCGTTTTGCATAACAGCCAAACAAAACATAGACTCAAATTTTAGGTACCGAAGTTTTCCAGCAAAAAAAAACACCAGAAGTATAGCGAAAATACAACAAACCCGAAAACAGGAATTAGTACGTTCTTTGAGAAAAATAAGTGAAAACAGACATGAAAAAAAGACAGATTCGCCTACATTTTTTAGTTTAATTTCGTGAACTATCACTTTCAGAATACAAGCAAGTCATCGAGGCTTGTGCACTTAAACAAACATAAAACAAACTAAAAAAACAGTGGGGCGTTCTTAATTCTAAAAATGTTCTGAAAAGTGGTCGTGTAGACACGAAAACCATTGCCCGAACCGACTAATAAAACGCCCCAAAATTTAAAATCAAAGGAAGAAAATGCCTTAACTATGAAGAGATGTTTGATTAAATAAAAAAGGCAGTAAAACGATGTTGCAATATTTTTTGCAGCCATCAGTTGAGCCTTAGCGAGTGTCGCAACTTAATCGAAAACAGTGATCTAAGGAAAAAAAAACAACGAATTACACAGCAAACACGAAAAGAAAACGACGTGAATAACTCGGATGGTCCTTCAAAATGTCACAACAACCAGTCGATGTACTAATTGCGACGGCAATTAAGACGGCCATTTACATTATCTTCCGTAGTCAATTATCTAATTAGTGCAATGAATTAGTCGTACACGTACCAGTCGATGGTCGAAACTAGACGTACGGATCCTCACGCCAATGCTAGACCACCTCCTTAATCTATTCACAGGCATGTCGTTCGGGGAATCAGTCGAGGAAGAACTTGCCATGACGCTTACAGCAAAGAATATTTCACACGCACGAAAAAAAAAAAAACAATCGAACAGTGAACCTTCCCGATTGTCACTGACGTAGGTTTCAGCGCGCAGTCTCATTGGTTGTTTATTTGTCACTGCACGCTCACATCTCAAACGAATTCAATTTATGTTAATTTTCTTGCTGAAGAAACCATGGCGGGTCGAGAACGATTATTTTGCGACAAAGAGAAAAACAAGTTTGATCAATAGGAACGCAAAGCGCTGACAAAAACATAATCCAAGTCGTTTTTCCTCTAATCTTGGAAGATTTTAACCCTTTCACTGCCAAGGACGACTTTATAGATTTTACTCTGTCTAACGCCAGACGATTTTACTCGTCAAAGGGAGACCTTTTGGCAGTGAAAGGGTTAACCAACTGTGGCTATCAAATTTTGTATGAACCTGAAATCTGATAACTGTGAGCTTCGTCGAAGAGATAATGTCAATGATATACCGTGCATGTTTTTCACACCAAACAAGAATAATTGTGATCATAATGCCTCAAATACATATTGCTGAAAGTGCACGCGTACGGTGAAAGAACAAATAGACTGAAGACATGACTGCAAATATCTTCCGGCACCGCTTTCGACAAGCGTGTTGCAGACCCCATCTCTTCCAAAAAAAAAACTCTTTCAGTTTGAAGATTTGGAACCATACCTTCTACCGCAGAGAAGCAGACAAAGTTACGAAAAACTGGGGAATATCACACGTGGAGTAAGCGATGTGCCCCACTTTTTGGTTGATGCATACTGATACACGTGGCACATTTTGAGCAACGATATGAAAGGAAAATATTAAAGAATTATAAATAAAACTTACTGTGAGTTCCGAGGACTTTCGCTTCTTTTACATGAGGTTTCTTGTGATGCTTTTGAAAGAGAATAATAGACAAGGCACAAGATCAGCAGAAGATCAACTTAGCGAGCTAATCTAAAATCCCTAACTTTGAAGTGATAAGGATAAACCTTTTGAAAACCAGCGGATTTTCACGCCACTAGAATTAATCCTGTTCAACGAGATACGAATAAATAGTTAAACTGCAAAATATAATTTTCATTTGGTGACAAACACACAAGAACTAAGTAGTTGCGTTTTTACCTTGGCCGGCTTGGTCGTGTGAGCGTTCTGCAAACAAACAAAAGCAAAATGAATAACTGAAAATAAAGAAAATGTTCAAAGGATAACCGGAGATTATTCGCAAAACGAAGACGAACCTTAATTGCACAGGTCCCGAGGACCGACAAAGGCTGAATTTATTTTACTCAACTGTTGAAGTTATTAGAAGAGTCTGGCATCCCTCAACACTACCTCACAGGACATTTTCGCGACAATTAATTCACACGTTTTTGCTTTGTTTGTTTGTTTCAATGCGCCATTTTTCTCCAAAAAAAAAATATGTCGGTATTTTATTTTATATTTTATTGGAAAGAAAGTTAAGAAATCCCCACATAAGTAACGTCGTAAAACTGAGCTGCCGAGAAAATTCCACGTAAAAGGTACTCAAAGCAAATCGTCTTTTGAGCAGTTTTCATTCGAGTGTCAAAAGTAATTCGCGTTTCAGCTTTGGTTTGGCTTTACTACGCTTTTTGATTGGTTAGCAAAATTGGCGCCACTTTTTTAACCAATGAGAAAAAACCAACCGTGACCGCATTTGCCCGCGTCTGGCACCAGACGCATATATTTGCTTGGAATTGTGATTGGTTCATTTCACTGTGATTGCATTGGTTTTACGAAACTCCACTGAAAACCACTCAAAACATTGTTAATGAAGAAATTTTTTTATTCCTATTTACGCAATATAAGTCAATAAATATTATTATTAAATATTAAATATTGACATAACAGTCCACGTAGCAATTACCTGGAGGTGATAAACTCGGATAACACTCCAGCAAACGCGTTCACACCCATGATGACAGGGAAACTGTCAATAATACGCTCACTTTTGATTATCTTCTTCAGTGTGAACTCAAACTGACCCATCAAATCCTCATACTTTAGCGTAAATGAATTGTCTCCCTGAAACGAAAAAAAAGAACGTTTCAGTTACAACCGTTAGTCTTCACCATTGAGCTGTAGTGTTCTGTGGAGCTTTTAGCACCTCAATATTCCCAGTACAAGATGCCCACTAGCGAGTGCTCTGTATTCAAGTCTCGCTTAGCTTTAGCATACCTTCATAAGAACGGAGTAAGACGCAATGAGCTGCATGTGGAATTCCTGCAGAGCCTTCCTAAACACACGGTCCACAATGGTATCTCGTTTGTTCTCTTCTTTGTTCAGCATCGAGACCTGACAGGTGACGAAAACAAAAAAGACCACGTGAAAATGACAACCACAAAATATACTACACACTTTGAGCGCTCCCATTTTGAGTGATATGCAAGACTATGCGCAAACAGCGCCCGGGGAGGCCCCGGCGGCTTACTTTTGCGTCTGCATGGGTGATAAGGAAATCGCAGTTTTCGCAAAAACATTAAATGCAGGGCACCCTGGATTTCAAAGGTTCAAACTTTTGGGCTCCCAAAAATGTTTCTTAGCGCAGTCTTGGATTGAACGCATAACAGAAAAAAACTTGGGGCTAAAAGAATATCGCTGTCATAGGGACGCTCGCTGACCCCCAAAATATGTTGGCGTTGCTGTGCAGAGTAAGAGTGGTTCATCGACTATTTCCACCCCCTTTAAACAAAACTGAATGGACAACAACGACTAAATAGGGCGATGCTACACCTACAACCTGTCAGGAGGTCAATATGTTGTACCTTCTTCATTAAAAACGACTCCAGCTCGCCCAGCTCTTCACTTCCCTTCACGAACTTCTTGTCGGTATTTTTCCACTGCACAGGGCCGGGAGTGATGGCATAGCTGACTATCTTGGTCTCCTTCAGCGCCTTGGCCAGGTCTACAGGAAACAATAAATGCCAGTTACAAAAGAAAGATCACAGTCAAAAGATCCATACTGTTGTAAACTGGTGTGGCGAAATTATGTGGCATTCTGCAAAAAACACCCGGTCGTTTACTTCTTGTTGTAACTTTTTCGTCCGCCAGGTTGGTGCCCTAAAGAGTCGAGTGACGGCAACATGGCGGACCTGCACTAAGACTTGTAATTCTCTGGTTCATGGTTCATTGCCTAGTTTCATACCGTGAGGTACTGGGTCGAGTGCGGACTTCCGCGGACAATTACAAATAAAACATGGCTTCGGCCACGAAGTGGCACTGGAGTTGTGCCTCCTTTTGTTTTTGAAACAATAAGCTCGTGATATGGACGCCTTTTCCTTCGCAACAGCGGACGCCGTGTTTGTTTGTTTTTTTTAATTTGTCCGCGAAAGTCCGCTTTCGACCCAGCACCTCACGGTATGAAACCAGGCAATGGTTCATTTATTTCACACTATTTACATAAAATTAACATAGAAAGAAAAGTATAATCACAACAGATGATTACAAGATAAAATAATTACAGTACGGGTTATAAAATGTGTGTGGTGGTCAAAGTAGCGAAGGCTTTCTAGTTGACCACCACCTACTTTTAAGTAAACGAAGAAATGACACTGAGCTTTACTGGAATATAGTAGGAAATGTATGAAATGTTTGTAGAGCCTGGGACTAATGTACAGGAGAAAATTACATGTATATAAATTAAGGTAAGTCTTGTTCTAAAGAAACTATACAACCTGAAAATCGTTCTGAATGTTTTCTTTTCACCAAGCGTTTAACTCCTGTTTCCGAATCTTGTTCGTACATGTGAACTAATTTTATCACATTTACGAAAACAATCGAATGCAATGAAAGTTTTATACAAGAACCGAATTTGCACTCTGTCCGACTTTCAAGGGATTTACTTGAATAGTATTTGTTTATGAGCGTGTCTTCATTCTCCTTTTTATGATTCTTTCCAATTTTTCGCAGTTTCTCAGGCCTTAATGATGATGAGGCCTAACAAGGCCGAAACAGCTGTCCATGGCTGCTAATGCTTGGGCTCAATCTTTGCTTTGGTAGATTTAAGGGGTAATGCCCGCTACCTTGTGGCCTTAGTGCCCTTTAGAGTGGCTTCAGCTTACTTGATCACATTAATTTGTGAAGTATACTTGTCACTCCAACCACATCCCACAAGCTTTACGTTTTCATTGCTTGTTTTATTGATATGTGGGTACTTGAGCCTGAGCATTAGCTATGCCATGCTGATGAGGCTTAACAAGGCCGAAACAGCTGTCCATGGCTGCTAATGCTTGGGCTCAGTCTTTGCTTTGGTAGATTTAAGGGGTAATGCCCGCTACCTTGTGGCCTTAGTGCCCTTTAGAGTGGCTTCAGCTTACTTGATCACATTAATTTGTGAAGTATCCTTAAATCATACTCGACGCGACTAAAATGCGAAGAATAGTTTAAATCTTACTCCAATACCAAGATTAAGCCCACGCGTGACACGCATCTTACATGGTGCACGATACATGGGACACAAATTTGTCTCCAGAAACATAATTCTGACCTTCATGCGATGCACCAGCCCCATCCAAATCAGATTTCCTCACAGCAAATTTGTTCAAATTGGAATCGGACCTTCTTCTGAGGGAGTTGTTTCGCGCGATTTTACGGAATAATCCTTTTTTCACTTTACCGCCGTACTCGACGCGGTTCAAGCTGCCCTGGTAATTGGATTTAGCGAACTCCACTTCTTCCGGAGGGGACCTGGAACTACGGTCGTCCAAGACGTCTGAAGCGCTATACCGCTGACCAGGTTTCGCTTTGGATGACAGGCGTCTGCGGATGCTACTCGTAAATTTTCGCGAGAAAGTTGGGGGCTTAAGATCGCCTGGAAGGTCCTCTACTGACTTTGTGGTGGATATAGTGGGTGAATGAATGGGGCTGAGGTCACTGTAGGCGTGCCTCAAGGGTTTTGCTGGCTCAAGCTCAATCTGGGGCGGTCGAGGACGTCGTTTTATTTCCGGGCTGTTGGGCTCGGAGCTGGACCTCTGGCGGGTCACCTAAACAAGAGAACGGAAACAGTTATGAAAGTAGCGACCTTCTTCCAGTAAAAGTCTGTTTACAAATAAAGAGGTTTTCAGTTAAGTGTCAAAAGAAATTTCGTATTCGCTTTCGTTCTGTATACCTATGGTAAGTTAGCCCGCAAGCCACGAGGTTTTTAGCACCCCAACTATTAACTATTTATTCAACTATTTAGTCCAAGGTATCTATTGTACAGTCAACTCACAGTCAATTCTGTGAGGCGCTCCGAGAGTCTGGTCCAGTTAGAGGAAGAATCAATGCCAACCGCGGTTTCAGTTGATGCCGTTTCTATTTTCTTCGCGCTCTGGAAATGGAACAGACTGGAAATTTTTCGAAAAAAAAAAAAACGGATACCCTCTGAGCTATTCCTCTTTCCTCGTTTTTACCGGAATGATCGAAAAATCCTGTACCATCTGCGGTGTCCCACTAATTCCATGCTCCTTGATGAATTAACGCGCGGTTTGGTGCTGTTTTGGTTAATACCCAGTCTCTGTAAAGAGTGACTCAGTGCAAAAGGAACACGCTCGTCCCGTTCCGTTTTAATTAAGGAAAATTTGTCCTGTTCCTTTTAACAGAAAATTCTCCCCGCAACAGGCGTAAACAGCAAGCTGGGTTCGAAAATGGAGTCCATCAATTAAGATAGCTATATAAACTGTCTCATAAGTCAAATATCGACAGGTATGGAATTTTTCAACAAACCTTAGTCGTAGCTTCATTTTGCGGTAGTGAGCTCTCAAACATTTTGGAAATTTTCTTCACCCTGCAAGCAAAAACAAACGAAACAAAATAAACATTTAGTACGCTTGCAACAAAAAACTATTTACGTGTCTTCGAACGGTTTACGAAGGTTCTAACAATCCATAAAAAACTTGAAATAGTGGGTATAAGTTCACTTTCAGTTTTTTTCATGTTACCATATAGTCATCTTTCCCCGGTTTCCTTGTTTGAAACAACACCATTTTGTCTTTAAGATAACCTACGCACTTTGTCAACCCTGATGTTTCTAAAGGGCTGTGGATAACCAGATTTCACTACAATTTGGTTTACTACGACCCAAATCTCGGAGTAAAATCTCGTACATAAGCCCTTGAACTGTCAGGGTGAGATATTCTAAGCTATTTTCATTGTCTTTCAAGATGTTCTGAAGAGTTATCATCGTCAAGAACAAATAAAAATCCCCTTAGCAAAAGATCCTGTCCAGAGGTCAAACATTCGGAATCCAATGATACACTTCCTTTTATTCCTCGAGTGAAAAAACAAAAACAAAACCAAACAAAAAAAAAGCAAAAAATCTGATGTATCCCTACTTAGACGGTGATCGTTCTCTGGGCAGCCACGGATCCTCCTCTCTTCCATTTTCTGTTCTTTCTTCCATTCCCTGATTTTCTGTCTGGTAGTCGTCTTCAGACGTTAAGTCATCTTCAGAGTAAGAAGGTTGGTATCGAGAGGGGTCACTCATGGATCGACTGAGAGACCGCGTCGGGGACTTCTGCTGTCGACTGAACGACCACAAAACCATTTACCAATTTGCGTTTTAGCGCTTACTGAGTTACAGTAACATAAATCTTACGAAAAAAGTGCAATTGTGATTCCCTTCACATTTCCACTGCCTCTTCCTTAAAGAGCAGCTAACCGCAAAACATTTTCTTTTTCGCTAAAATAAATATTTGCCGGCACCTGTTGAAAACGCATTGAGCCTTTTTGCGCCTTTTTTAAACTGGATCTACGCATAAAATGTGGACTATGTTTTGCAGCTTGTCACCCAGAAAGAAGAACTTGCATTTTATCTTTTATTCAGTTGCACTACCACGAGTATGAAACAGCAATCGAGAGGCCGACGTTGGCTACAGAACGCTTTGCTCAACCCTCAAACACGCGCCTTGTTAAGCACGCTGCAACTTCACAGGAAGATCACTTCCTTATTGTGGCGTACAACTTCAGCATTCTGCCTTTCCGGCAGCCAACTCTCAAGATCCGATTTCGAAATCACGCGTGTCCATTTTTCCCAAGCTTAAGTTAACACCAATTCCTCGTTAAATGGGTGACTACTCAAGCAAAATGGACAAGAAAACTTACGGTGAGACAGGGGTACTGAAATAATTCCGCTGTAACATCAGCTCTTTGTGCTGTTGGACTCTCTCTGCATGCCTAAAAAGGAAAATAACAAAACAAGATTCGGTATTTACTTAAGATTTTACGGTGCCCTGACCGAAATCCAGACAGAGTCAATACCAAAGAATGCCAACAAATTCCACAGTGTTGAACAAAACATAATTAATTGGTAAAGGAAGAGAAATGTAAGGATTTCCCGAGTCTGCTCTTTCGCGTTCATCTCTGATCTTTTGAGCTGGTCTGCAAAACTGAAATATCCATGACTTATCTAAAAGCAGTTTTTCATGACTACAGGAACTCTGACAAAAACACAGTCACCCATCCCAGATGGCTTGTTAGCGCAGTTGGTAGATCGCTACACCGGTATCGCAGAGGTCGTGGGTTCGAATCCCGTACAAGCCTGAATTTTTTTCAGGCTTTATTTTCACTACTGCTTAAGTAGTGTTCATAACTGCAATGATCAGTCACATATTTAATCATTAATCCGCAGTGCAAATATATGATTTTCATATATTCATTCTCATGTTTTTAATTTAGAGAATACTGTGTGACAAACCTTTTCCTCGCCAGGTATCCTCTTACGCGGCTCTGTAACATAATGATTCTGTCACGTTCTCCTAGATAAGAACTCCGAGCCACATACATTCGCCAGAAGGACTGGATCCGAAGGGCGGCAAAGGCCTGCACCTCGAGATCAGCACGGACCGTGTAACCGCGCCACCAGGCCTAAGATAAGACGAGAAAAAATACACCAAAATAAATTAGAAATAGCCTTTTCACCTTCTGCACTCAAGAATCATAAGTCAAACGCTGTATTTAGAACTTGACTTCAAATCAGCAATTACTTTTAAATCTAAAATACAGCGACTCTAAGAAATCAAGTTCCTTTGGAATCCGGTAGTCTTCGACTTCAGCCAACTCTGTCGGTGCGGACACTACTGGAAAGCGAAGAGCTAGGAACTGGTCCCAGGTTAACCAAATTACAAATGTTTAACTCTACGCAAACTTTCATAGGTAGAAATCTGAGGCTGGTACCGATTGTTGCAGTCTTAGAAGAGTTAACCACGATTACAATCCATTGCGAGCAACATTCATGAAATCCCCTACGCAATATAGCCCTGGAGCAAAACCTATGTTCAGAATTTCTCAAAATTGACTCCCTTCCAGTGCCGATATCCAATTGCAGTAGTGAGAGGTCGGTCAGTGCAAAACAAAAAGAGTGGTAAAGTGTGCATTTCAATTCTCGTAATACCTGAATCATTATTGCGGCATTGCGCTGTCTGATAAAGTGTTTCCGCTGCAGGACTCCCTTAATCCATCGTTGCAGAATGCAAATCTTGTGGACCTGTTCTGAGTGGAGACGCGATTGTAACAGAGAATGCTGACTGTCTCGGAGAAAGACCTAAACCAAGGGAAAATGCAACAGAAAGTCAGTTTCACTGGTTCACTCCAAGAATCAGACTCACGAACACTCAGCTCGCTATGCCCCTTGCTTCATGCAACAGTTTGTTCGGAAAGTTGACACCTTTACTAAAAAACCCCCTTGTTTCTCACGCACTTTGTGGCAGTACTGGGTCTTGGGGGCAACAAATGGCTTATTTGTGGGCGGCATTACGGTCCATGTCCTTAATCCATTTCCATGAGAGCATCATAATAAGTGACCAGTGAACAACACAGTAACAGCCTGATGCTTCCACTGAAGGGTTGATGGGATTCTCAAATTAGAAACGTAGCAAGAAGTTTGTCCAGGTCGAAATGAAGCGGTCTGACTGCACTTGGTCATGGCAGTTTTTTGCTTCATCAGTAAATTTAAAGAAAATTAAATAAGTAATAAAAAGGGAGAAAAGGGGGCCAAAGAATAGTTAAACCGGCTAAAACCATGCCCTTGAAATTTAGAACGAAGGTCAGTTAAGAAAATATGAAATGAGTCAGCTTACCTTCTCCTTGCCCATTTGATATTCCCGTGGATCCAGTCCCAAGGACTCCAGGATGCTCGGCATCTCCTCTCGTAAACTTCCATTCTCTTTTTGCGGGAGCAACAAGCTGTAGCGCTTCACAAATTCCTTTAAAAACAAAGGATTCTCGGATATTAAAGCAGGTGTTAAGGTGCCTTTGTTAGCCTTATCAGAGGCCAAGCCAGATTTCCCGCGCTTAGCGCTGCCTGGTGGAATGTTTTCCCGTGCTTGGCGCCGATGTTATGTTTTCGCGCGCTATTTTTTTTAATTCGACCAACTGTGATTTCTCTGGATACGACGGATGTTATACACTAAACTGCAAAAACAAAACGCAGCGAAATGACCTTGCTCTCCCTCGCGTAGTAGATCAACGTAACATACGTCAAACGACTAGAGCTATAGCCTCTGACACATTACATGACACAACGAGAGTTATTAACACAGTATCAACACAGACCAGACAACATCAAGCGAAATCACGCGATGAGAATTCTCAAGTGACAACAAATCTGGTATCGCGTGCCGCGCGCTATTCTATCCTCAAGTGGATTCAGCTTGCCACGACTATCGTACCCCCCACCGGTCCGTTTTGTTTTCCCCGCTTCCAAAATAACAGATAGTTATTCCCTTGGCGAGCACAAATGCAGCTACCCTGCACTTCGGCCACCTCTTAGATCGTTCACTCACAGGAGGGATGACCTCTCGTGAGTGAGCGATAAGAGAAATGATTGACATTCAGGCTATAATGCAGATTAAAGTGCTACTACGATCAGAAAATCACTTGTGTTTTTTCTTCAAATTTCGAAAGTGTGTTTGCTTAACAACCGACTCGCGAAATTTTAAGCTTTAATTTGGAGAAATCAGTTTTTTATTTTGACTGAATTATTTCTATCCAGTGATCCGCCATTACTAACTTCAAAATCTTGAGAGAACTGGATCGAGGACCAAATGACGTAAAAAGCTCACAAGAGTAAGAATGCAGTGTGTGTAAACCTGGCTGATTTAGTATGCAGCACGGGAATTTTGAGCTTTCAGACTCTCAAACTCGAGTTTTGCATACTTAATAAGCTGCATTCACACACTGCAATTTTAAACCAGTGAGCATATGACGTCATTTCATCTTGGATCCAGCTCTCCGAGGCCTAATCGGTCAGTTACGAATGTGTGTAATGGCGGACCGTTAAATTAAAAAGTTGCACTCAAAGTAAACAGTCTTCTGCTTGAAATTTCGCGAGTCGGGTGTTAAGCAAACACACTTTAGGAATTTGAAGAAAAAAGATAAGTGATTTTCTGATCGTAGTAGCACTTAAACAAAATGTAAACACGCTGCTCTGATTTAAGACGAAATACAAACCAGTCAAATTTAAGAGTTTTGTTAACAAATATTTACCTCAAAAGCTTTCGCTGGTTAAAATTTATCGCGCTCGTGGGTTCGAAACATCATAACAACTCCCCGGTCAAAGTTCGTTCTTAGCAATAACAACATCAACAATGAAAAGCCAGAAGGCAGTTCTGTTTTTTCCGGTCTCTGTTGGAGATAACGCTGCATAACCATATGAATGGTTTTATAGCAGGAATTAAGAAGATTAAATCTACGAAATTTTGTTTTTATTTTGGATAAAAGAAAATGAGTAGAGAAAGCCTCATGCAAGCAGCTGTCCAACGAAATGAAAACAGCTTTAGACGAAGTGAAAATTGGGGGCTCTATTCCATAATTTTGGTGTCTTTAATAAAGTTAGTTCGGATGTTGGCAAGAGCAGACAAGGTCTAGCTTCTTCCAACCAACCGCGCCCGACATTCCAGACGGCAAACAAACCCAAAATACAATGCAACTTATATTACTAGAGAAAAGATCATTAAATGACGGACTGAAATCCCTGTAAAGCCCTCTTGTGCAGTTAATCATTTTCCTGCCCGTAACACGCCAGCTTTGTACAGTAAAAACCCGCAACTAAGAACCTGAAAATTAAGAACCTGTTAGCCTAAAATTTGGATTTTATACCCCCTATAAACAAGAACCTATTTAGCCTAAAAGTTATAAACAGGTTCTTATTTTCTAAAATCATATTTAGTACATTACAGCTGCAGTGCAAGAATCCTATTTGAAGAAAAAAGCAGATTCTCATTACTGTAAAAATGAGTTTTTTTAATTGAAATAGAAAATAGGCCAATAACCATCTTGTTTTGCAGCTGAGTTTTATTTGCTTTTCTCCAGAATTAAGAACCTATTTTAAGAACCTAAGTAGCCTAAAATTGTGTTAACTACCATTTATATAAGAACCTGTTTAGGCTACTTCCCAAAAATGTAGGTTCTTAGTTGCGCGTTTTTACTGTATCGTATGTAAAGTGTTACGTAACTGAGATTCAAGGCCGTGGAGTGGATGAAATCCTAAAACGATTTTTAGCCGAACTACTTTGGTGCTAAATTGTTCATGCCGTGAAAAGTGGTTCTGGCCTTTGAGCTAATCTGCCAATTCACTTGATTCTTTCGCTTTTTGGTTGCGACTCTCGCGCTTGTAAATGACTCTTGTAGGAGTAACAGTATCTTAATCGTCTTCGAAGCCAAGCAGCGTCTGACATAACAAGCAAAACGAGTTTAATTTTCTAACATGATGCCAGTGACACTTAAAACCTGCTAAACAGGATGAACGACAAATATTTCAAGATAACAAATTAATGGCATTACACTTTGTGAAGAAAGTAACATTTTAAAGGGACAAAAGAGGAAGATGAAAATCAACAATTAGTCCTGACGCCATGGACATTGCTGTTCTTCGCAGTGTGTAGGACGTATGCCAAATGTGAACCTTGCAGGGTTACCCAACAGTTTGTTTCACTTAAATATCTCAGTATATGTGTTCGATTAGGAAGGCCCTTCTCGTCTACAAAATTCGGATTAACTTACGAGTTTCTTTTATCTTTGGCGTGTCAAACTTCCGTAGTGCTGAAAAATTAATTCCACTTGTTTTTGTGGAAAAAAAGTCGTCAAAAAGGCGACGAAACAAGACCAGATTTCCCCCCATCCCCAAAAGTCTTTTTCAGCTTACAAACCCGAACAGATCATTATGTGTTAAGGCCCTGTCAAACGAGGACACATTGTAGCGGACAGAAATGTTTCCCGGCAGTTTGCCCGCGCGCGCAACATTTGCTGCCGACACAAATTTGTGTCCTAGAAACAAAAAATGTTTCTGATTTTTTTCCAGAAACATTTTGTGTCCGCAACAAATGTTTCCCAGTTCAGTTGCGCAGCATGGAAACACAAAATTTGGTTTTGTGTCCCACTCTTTGCTCACCCAAGAAACATCATGAGCAAAAAATGTCTTCGTTTGCCAGGGCCTTTACAACAAACAACACGCCTGTAAAAAGTCGTCAACCGCAGTGCTAATGTCCTAAATTAGCTGCTTGTCACCTAACCGCCCACTGATTAGAGCCACCAATCATTCCTCAGTGACCATAAAGTGATACAGGAATACAGGTCATACAGGAACGGATATTTCATCCAATTTTGGTTGAGCTCTTTACGCAGCAAAACTAATCCTTACCAAAAGTTAAAATTCTTACGAAAATGCTACACCAATCTCGATATCTCGCATCATTTTATAGACGTAATTCAATTCTGGCCACCTCGCCGGAATGCCGCCTGTTCTGGTCTTTTTGCTTCTCCTTGTGTTCCAACTAAAATGGGATTCTAATTTCTTCGTCAATTATCGTACTACTTTCACATCAATTCGTCTAAGTATGAGCCGCTGCAGGAGCAACGATATGGCGAGTCTCGGAAAACCACAAAAATTCCCAAATCCGCTGACTCATAAATCGTCCCACAAACGGGAATGTCTATTCCCACAAATGTATGAAAATACTCTTACATGAACTACACAATGTCGTCTGGAAATATACGCATTTCTGTGAAAGAAAATCGTCGTTTAGTCTCGTGTAACGCCAAAAAGCCGATTTGCTCTAAAGTTGGTAGCTTTGTCAATGTAAAGTTCTCCAGAAAACACTCATGCTATTTCTGTCCACGAGTCCACTCAGACAGACCGCATAGCATACCCTTTATCTATTGTTCGCTAATAGAAGCAACGAAAGAAGATGTTAAGAGTAACATAACACTACACACAACTAACCAATAAAATAAGTACATATTCGGAAACATTTGATTGTGTTTAACCTTTTTCCTCTGGTCCTAAGGCCAATGTTAAACGAGTTAACGTTTCGTGCGACTTCCCTCGCTATTTTGTTGCAGCGTTGCGCGGCAAGACGCATGAAGCGTTTGCCTAGAGTAACAACCTTGAAAATTCGTCTCATATTGCGAGAATCTCGCGAAAAGAAATGAGCAGAAGCCTACTTCTCCTCCTGACAACGATCGCGGCAATAAAAGAATTGCGAGACATGCTTATTTAATGATGTTGCACTAGAAAGTTTTTCGTACAACCTGTTCTTCAAAGAACCTGCGTGGCTATCTGCAAGATTAGAATACACTGTTTTTTATAGGAACCATTTTATAAGAACGTTGAGACTGAGGTCACTGTGAGATTGAGTGTAGTTCCCTATGTAACAGATTCAAGATTCATAGTCATTTAATCATCCTTCACGGTATATTACGAACCAACAAAGTGTCCAGCTCCCAGTTGGCTTGTTAGCTCAGTTGGTAGAGCACTGCACCGGTATCGCAGAGGTCATGGGTACAAGCCTGAAATTTTTCAGGCTTTATTTTCCTACTGCTTGAGTATTGCTCATAACTGCGATGATCACTCACTTATTCAGTACCTAGATTCAGACGGGCACGCGTTAATGCATGTTGTAACCACCGAATAACAAGTTAACTTATTTCAGCCGTTGGTAAGGAAAGTAAGATGGGTTAACCGGCACGCGAGCTTGGCATTTCCTAACTGGAATCGCCGAACAGACTATAAAATCTCCTAAATTCTCGCCGGGAAGCATCAATTATATATTCTCGTGACTAATCGTCGTAGCATTCTTTTAATACTCTACGTAGTTTATCAAGGATATAACACGGCATCTGCCACCCGAGTATGGTATAATGGCAATCAGGGATTTCTAAACAAAGCAAATACTCGTAGTACAGTTTGGAGCTATACATATGTCGGCCACTTTTTGCAAGGTTTGTTTGCACTTCGATCCAGATCGCTACAAAAATAGTCATGCCATCTGAATTAAAACCACGTTGTGCGCATGCATCACCCCTTCTAAAGACACGCGATCTCGAAATTCTAATACACGCACAAAATCAGTCTTGGACCGCGAGCGATTAATTAGTGAAGCTCTGGTGAGCCGTCCAAGCCATTTGTTTTCATTCCACAATTCCTGGATTTTATTCTTTACCCGAAATTTAAAAAAAAAATCACCAAACACGGTAAGGCTGATTAGATTTCACAACAATTCCACCACATTTTGCTGAGGATTTTGTCAAAGAGGTCAAAAGCTAGACCCAAAATGTGGAACACGACATTTCAGCGATAGCACACGAATACTGACGGCTGGTTTTGAACTGACTAAACGTAGGATTTCATCTCAGATTGAAAAAGTAACATCGTCAACACTATTGGGGGAAATTGCTTTTCGATAGCCTTTATACAAGGTCACTCTTAAGTATTTCACCAGTACCCCAGACAAAGGTTCAATCGGTTACAACGCGATCTTTCTTTCCCTACGACGAAAATCTCTAAACAAAACAAAGGGACGCCACGCAAAGTAAAGACAGACAAGTCAAATTTAAGGCAATAACCCTAACATTAACATTCATTGAAATCGCCATATAGCCGGAAGTTCAATCTGATAAGTCAGCGATTATATATAACGCATGGAAAAGATGATCAAGTCGGGCGCGTGACATCTCTCCAAAGAAATATTTAAGGGGAATTAAAATTTAACTCGCACTCTTCGATGTCTCGAAGGAGGCTAAACACTTTATTAAAAGATCTCTAACGTCCCGAAGCGATTCAATTTAAGCTCGAGGCAAAAATCTCTAACGTCCCAAAGCGATTCTAGATCAAGGTTTTTAAATTTTAATGTTGTTTTAATAATTCCAATCCTTTACACAGACTGCGTGTGAAAAAAGTTAATAATCATGTCTATTTTTGTCTCATTATGAAAGAATTAAATACCGGAAAGGAAAAAATTCGTCAGCGATCAAAAATGAACGCCGTTTCGCTTTCACTTACAAATTGCAATCAGAGTGTGTCGAAAAATACTGATTGTACAAAACGTATCTTGTTATAGCAGTGACCTTGTATCAACAAAATCAGCAATTCTAGATGATAAACACACACTCAGATACGAAGCATTTTTAATTTCAAAGTACGGAAACAAAAGGAATTGCATTATCAATAGTACTAACCTTTATCAAGTAAAACACAGTGAACGCAACGAGGACAAAAAACGTCGACCCTTCGACACAAACTCTCCACGCGGCAGACGAGAAATCTTTCAGCATTAGTCTTGATCGCGAGTCCATGATCTACTCACTGTTTCAAGGCCATGAAACGAAAAGCCAGTCACGTAGACGGAACGACTCGTTGACAAGATCCCATAAAATGCTGGTCGATAAAAACGGCAAATTTCACTTCGTTGCTCTTATAAGCGTCATGTCGAAAAAACAATACAATAAACAGCAACTCGCGCCAAACCACGCTCGTGTCTGAGTGAACTAAACCTGACGAGTTTGAGACGGATTAAGAGGCTGTAATCAAGATGGGAATTTCCCGGCTTAGCGCCAAGTATCAGGTGACGATTTTCGTCACCTACTGCGTACACGCATAAGATGCCAGTTGTAGCTTGGCCAAATTCCTTTTTGCCCCCCTTCCTGAAGGAAGCTCTAATTGCATGCAGTTTAGCGCGACAGTCCTCAAAAGCGGGCCTCGAGTCACACAGTGTTACAGGTGGTTGTCGCAAACAGACGTATAATCAGTAAATTGTAATTAAAATTATGCTGTAAGAATATATCCAATAAAGTCAGAGGTGCTGAGAGTTGGGCGGGAAGTTATTCTAAACAAAGCGATTTTGTCCTTTCGTGCGCGGATCCGGAATTTCTTCTTTCGCTCGGACAGTCAACATCCTTCCACAAAGAAACTCACTTTGTTCCTTCTTCCCTGTAGCTGCTCTCTATTTGCAGAGAAACTACGGGTACAAACTCTGGGTAAAATAACAAATGGCACTGGTTCAAGAAATAACTAACAATGGTTTGAAAAAATGCAAAAACGGACACGGACAAGGATCTGTTTAGGAAGCCACACCGGTGTACAGACGAGCAAACCTCCACAACATTGAGAGGTACTCGTATGAGCACAAATAGATTTTCCTCAAGTGGACAACGGCCAAGCTTGTATAATATCTCATTTGGTTTGAAGTGATCTTTACAGCTGGAAATTCGTGAACAAATAAAGAGATTTGGGGGCTTTGATCAAGAGTGACTTGCACTCTAGTGGACTACATGCTGTCTATGTGACAAGAGTAGTTTACGCATTTTCACATTGCTGTGGTATGGGCGTGAAGTTTGATTGAAGGACCAAGCGAATTATACGTACGTAGTTTACGTATTTTAGCATCAGTAAGGTATAGGCGTGAAGGATCAAGCATCACATCACATCACACACATCACCTTTATTTCACCTCGTTAAAAGAGCAGCTGTAAAGCTAATTTCTCCGAAAAAGAAAAAACAATATAAAAATAAAATCGTATATTATTATTAAGCGAACTATCTCTATTAATAAGAACACCGTGTTCTTATTAATGACGTACAAACATCGAATTTCCGAATAAGCCCATACATTACTTTGTACGCTTTTGATGCCAATTTGTTCCAGAGATTCGGGAATACCGCTTTTACGTCGCGGGCTCGGTGTCCACAAATTTTGGCCATATTGTTCAAGATTCCAAAGAAAAGAAACAAACCACAAATTTAGGTTGGAATGAAAACGAATAGACTGTTTTGGTTCAGAGAACCGCAAAATTTCAAGATTGTACGAAACTTCTCGATGCAGAGTCGAAACTTCTGAACCGGAACATCCGGACGAAAATTCGGTGTGTCTGCCATCCCCTCCTCTATCTTTGCCCCACGTCTAAAGCCAATTTTAAAGTCTTGCCCGGTTATTCAGCTTACAGCTTGGCGCCACTGTTAATTACAGAGGGGCGTGTTTACAATGATAACATATGAAAAAATATTCGCCAATACCTGTATTGCAATCTAATTGAAATTGTTAAGGTCAAATCGATTGAATTTACTAATAAATCGCAAAATTTGCTGCTTGTTGCTATCACTACTCACTGGCCGTAACTACTCTTTCCCGTGAGATTTCCGAGACTTGATTAACAAAACAAACAAAACAACTTTAATTCACCCGCTTAAGTAAACATTCGCTTATACAACCAGGAAATTCAGATAAGTCAAAAAGGTATATCGTTTTATTCTAAAACTACCTTCATAAAATAATCGTTTGTACAAGCAACGATACGGTCAACAGTCAACTAAGAAAAATTATTGCAAAATTTCTCACTCGAATCGTCAGAAGAAGGTTAACTATCCGAAATATCGAAAGGTCTAGATCTCCAAAGGCAAACTTTGTCGTACAGCAAGGCAAGGGAAGATGTTCGAGTTTTGAGATTCCGTAGTTTTGAATTAATTCGAATATAGCGAGGATTGCAGATCCAGAAGATACTGTATACTCAACAAGATTTTGAATCTATCACGTCGGTAAAAAAAGGCATCTCAATTAAGAACAGAAATGAATTAATTACATTTGTCACAACAAAAGCGTAATTCAATACTAAAAGAAGTTAGCGTTCTGGTTCCCAGCCTGCTCATTAAAATGCAGAAGGCAGTAAGAGAATTCCACTCCCAGTTGTGTCACTATGTTTTCTCCATGGAGAGTTTTTCGTGCCCGCCTTAGTCTCCGCTATTTCTAATACTAAACTGAATTTCCATCTGAGTGTACAAATTTGCTACCTGTGACTAATATCTGAATTCCTTGTAAATCGACGCTTGAACAATGTCTAGTTACGTAGTCAAGGTGTTTTCTCGTATGTACTAAAAATGTCTTTCATAAGCATCTCCCTTCAGCACCTTACTCCATGACATCTAGTTTCATCCGTTTCTTGGTCAAAACTCTTGCGGGCGGCTCTCTCTTCTAGCGACAGCTTTTGCGAAATTTGTGTTCAGTCACATGCGAGATTCTCTTCTTCAAGGACCACCTTGGCAGAGTATTTTTTCAATCCGTTTTCAGTCAAACGCCGTACTCAGTGTCTCCAACAATACCTCCACGGTCTCTAAACAGACATTTAACTATAACCTATTCCATTGACGACAGAATCAATGGCGTCTCGCCTGGTTTTGCCACTTTTCGCTGATATTCTTCTTCCCGCCCAGCTCGCCAGTACACCCAGTACACGCCGTCTTCTTCAGCCAGTCCAACCGAGCAAGCTCTTCGTCTCTGCACCCCAGGAATGATTCGTACTCTTAACAAGACAGCGCGGGCACTTTCGAGGTACTCTTCTCGCGATCGAATGATGCCTTCAGCAGCAGTAGCAGTTCCTCCGGACAAGAGACTTACTGAGCAACCCATGATCAAAGAAAATGAATTAAAATGTTTTGCTCAGGGTTTACCAGTCCAAGCGCTGACGTAAGTTAATCCGTAACTTGGCAACCGTCGCTATTATTTATTTCCGTCGCTAGGAGAAATCCAAAAGCGAGTTCTTGTTTGTTCACAAACTAATCACTTTCTTTTCAACGTCGTTATGTTGTATTTTCAAAATAATTAGTATCGTTGCATAATAATAATAATAATAATAATAATAATAATAATAATAATAATAATAATAATAATAATCGGCACTCCTCGGAAAAGTGCTGGAAGTCTGAGGCCTCGGGATGAGACTTGACTGGATATTTCTTCCCAGGGAAAATCCCTGTGCTAAATTTTAATAATAATAATAATAATAACAATAATAATAATAATAATAATAATAATAATAATAATTATTTATTTAAGTCTCAAATCTATTTAGCCGAGCACAGATGCATGCTTTACTAATTGGGGAGACTAAATCAAATCAACTCTAAATAAATCAAATCAATCGAAACAGCGACTGGTAATCGAGCCTAGTACTCTTCCCCCGGCCGAATGATATCTTCAACAACAGACGAGGTTCTGAGGAGAGGCGACATTTGCTGAGTAGCCCATGGTTGAAGGCAATTGCGCAATTGGTTTCGTTCTTAATACCAGTAAACCGCTTGATCTCAGTAGCCACATGCACTCCTCAGTGCCAATTTTCGTTTTTCTCATGAGCTGTACGTTCGATCAAGTAAAGAAAGTGAAAGGAAAAATTGGACAATCGTTTACAAAGGTTCCATAGGAAACACTTTCCGTCTTCCTCCAAACACAGGTCTTGGATCATGTAAGGTGGTTTCCTCTAATCTCTTAAAATTTCTTGGAAAACTTCCTTTTGGTTTTGCAGGAACATTTTGCACATGGGAAAGTGATGACTTTAACCCACTTTTGACCCAAAAAACCGCAAAACCACGGTGATGGTGTCCAATTCAGACAGGAGATGTGCTTTCCGGTGATAATGTGATCTGCGTTGAAGGGCACCTCAGTTAAAGTCCATTTGAAAACTTCGTTTCGGCCTTGCAGGAACATGTTGCACACGGGTAAAAACGTTAGCCCACTTTACATCCAAACACCACAAAGCCACAGCGATACACCACTGGTAGACGCGACAAAAACTCGTTAACACAAAATAAATTAAAATTCTTTCGAAAAGCCCCCCTTAGTTTCGCACGAACGTGTTGCATATGGATAAGTAATAACATTTTTCACACAACTAACAACACAACCAAGGTGACGGTCCCCAATTCATCAAACGGGGATGTGCCAGTGTTCTAAAAGACGTGATGATTGATTACCTCAACTTAAGCAGCTGCTAAAAGAAAGCCTGAAAACGCTTGTGCGTTCCAATCTTAAGAATGAAAAATTTCGAAGTATTAAACAAGTAAAACCCAAGAACAGAGAAGAAAAAGAGAAACCAAACTACTTGGGTCAAAATTAATTAATTGATACTAAAACCACGTTCTAGCACACGTCTAGTTAATCAACCCAGTTTTGAGCGTATTCGGATCAAGCAGGCAAAAGTTACAAAGAGTTCACGATTGAATGAAATACGATATACAGCAACAGCAGTTTATTGGCAACAACAACAACACTTGACAGATAAAAGCACCCATCCGAAGATAGCAATGGCTAGTCGAGTCGGGTGGGTCAAAAGGATGTTAAAAACACAGAAGAAAAATAACACAAATTACAAAAATTAATTAAAAATAATTCAAGTACAGATTACAACTGGATCTTTTGACTAAGAACAAGAAAATAAGATAATTTTACAGAGTATCGTTTAGTGCTTAAGCCAGGGGGTCAAACACTAGACAAAACAGAGCAGAAAAATCGTACGTTCTTAAATACCAACATTCGCGTTCAAATAGAAAGAGTTGTGGTTGCACAGATTAACTTTTGTTCAAACGAAAATCGGTAGCAGTTGAGTAAGGTAGTTCGGAGTCCTGACCCGTTTTTCTTCTGTCCAGTAATTACAAAATACACACTGAATCATTCTTACTTCATGATAGGGTGCGAGCAGTCCATCTTTCTTTCTTTCATCGATCTGGAGAGCGAGCGCGCTCGGCGAAGATCGACGAAGGAAAGAAAGAGGGACTGCTCGCAGTCTAAAACTTTACCAGACTTCTTTCTATATCCATAGTTGAGAAGGAATCAGGACTTTCAGTTATCCAATATTGGTATGCGTTTTCACTACTCGGGCTGCGCGCGTCTCGCGCGTCGCCCGGGTCTAGGATTACCGACGGTTATTACCCGGGCTGCGCGCGTCTCGCGCGGCACTCGGGTCATAAACTACCGACGGTTCTTCTTTTTCGTCGTCGAGTATCATCCACAAATGGCACTTCCGGCGTTTCTGCGCAAGCGCTAACTATTTTAAACAACAGTGATGCGTGTTGTCACGTATGGGAAAATATCGATTCATCTTGTGGCTTTTGAAGTCTGACCAAACAATATGTTAAGAGAAGTGTCTATGCGAATGTTTGGAAGTTCAACGGCGAGAAGAAAGTTTTTAACATGAGTAAACTTAACGGCAGATGGACTGCCGTGTTTCCCCGTGTCTGCTTCAGTAGACAGCGAGTAGTCTCTAATTTTGGCGACGGATTGTGGGGGCACGTGCGCGCGCGAAGTTGCGAGGAGACGCGACGCGAGGGGAGCGCCAAAAATTAGAGACTACAGACAAAGGGAGTTTGACCTTTCACGGCCGAGTGATTCGAGTGTAAATCTCATATCAACAGCAAGAATGATGCCTGTTGTCACGTATCGGAAAACGTCGATTCACCTTGTGTCTTTGAAGTCTGAACAACTAATATGTTAAGACAAGTGTCTATACGAATGTTTGCAAGTTCAACAGCGAGAAGAAAGCCTTTAACATGACCAAAATCTAACTCCAGATGGACTGCCGTGTTCCCGTATCCGCTCCATTGAGATGTACATTTTGTTGAATAACTCAAGTACGGGATATCACACACCCCCGAGACTTTGACAGGTAGTTTATTTACTATTTTGCCACAATATCTCAATTTCTGGACTTTCAGAATTTTTGAATGATAAGCGATTATATTTTACAAATGTACTAACGTCCCTTGAAACTGTCCAGAAACGTTCCTTTCTTGTGTTTCAAATGACCCTGGATTGACGTATTTGTAAACAGTTTCACTCTGCTAATTAATTTTCTACTCACATTTCACCGAGACTCCATTCACATTTATGCGAAAAAATCCTACATCGTTCGATAAGCGTTTCCTTTCTCAAACAATTATCCATCGAAGCGAAAACAAGTGTGCTTAGTTTTTTTTGGAATCAATACACTATTTTTATCACCTTGCATAATGATAAACCTCTGTGGCCTAAAGGTCATTGTTCCTGCCTGTGACGCAGCTAACCCGAGTTCGATGTCTGTTAGTGGTATATATCACGGGCTTTATTTTTTCTGTTTCTCTTTTTCTTGTTCTTTTAGAAATATTTTTTACAAGTGTTATAATTATTGTTCTCAATGGTTGAGCTGTATTTTAGAGGAATATATGTTGATAGGGGTCTAAAGAAATAGACTCCAACACAAGCTAAACACAATGCGTCCGATGTAAGAAAGACAGACTTCCAGTTAGGGATACAATACTGTTTTTTGCAAGCCCGAGTTTAGGCTAATTGTAGCCTCTTGTTTTAATTAGACAAGGCAATTTTGAGAGTCAGAGCGGTAAAACGTATTATAAGGAGGTACATAAAAAACGACTCTTGAGGTTACAATTCCACTTCTATTAAAACGGCTGGGATAACGAGTTCACCCTTTTTCCAAGCAACCGGAAAAATCGCTCTAGGAAATTGAATTCCCTTTTTCACTCCCCCAACCTTAATTGAGTCATATGATTAACGTGTAAACGGGATCTTACATGAAGCGCAACCGAGGAACTTCCAGAAACCGCGAACAGAAACGGAAGGCAAAACAAAGGGAAGTCGTAAAGCACAAATGGAAGAGAATAGAAACGGAAGTCGAAGAGTACAAACGGAAGTTGGGTCTGGCCAGGTTATGACAGCAATATTAATAGGTGTTTACACTAGATTATTACGCTCA
>JAEMWC010000296.1:340000-405000 GCA_016490735.1 Pachyseris speciosa
GATGACAACCTATTCTCTGAAAGTAACCAGAGCAGAAAGGGAAGGGGTTAAGATAATTAATCCAACCAGGCAAACATACATCAATGTCACTGACAGCACTGCATGTGTTCCTTACATTGTTACCCAGTGCAGGGAGGATTTTGATGATGATTCTCTTGAGTTAGTCACTGCCAATGGACTAGCAATAGAAGACTCAGAATCAACCAGAGGTAACAGTTCATTTTCAGTTCCTGTTTCACTTATAACAGATAATCAAGGAATGGCAATTTCTGATCTGACTCTTTGGAAGACAAAGGTATCAAATCTACATCTCAGCATTTTGTTGTTTGTAAGCTTGCCATTTTGGAAAGCAAACTCCCGGAAGCTCTTCGCTGTGTCTACTATTTGTAAAAAGGAAAGAAAGCGGAAGAAAACAGCTGCAGATGAAGAAATTGTCTCTGTTGATGATGATAGTGATGAAGTGTCCACAAAGAGCTCAAACTTGTCACTTACTTTACAATCAGGTATACATGTAAAAGGGAAGGGCATATTTGCTAAGCATGTGCCAATTTTACATCATTAAGTAGCATATAACATAGTCTGGTAAAGAGGAATGCTGTGCCATTGTTTATTGTTCTCCAGTTCCACGAGTACAAATCAGTAGAAAATGTTTTTCGTAAATAACTTTGCCTAGGACTCACATTGACAACTGGTTACAAAAGTACATTCACTAATCCTACTGTTTTATTCTTTGCAATTAAACACAAAAATGCTATTCTTTTAATTACACTTGAAAACTTTTTCTTACCTCTTATTGAATTCATGTAATTTCCTTTATTTCAGATTATGCTGACATGCTAAAGCAACTGTTAGCAGACCAAACTCAGTCATTTGTAGACAAGATTGAAAATGTGGTCCAGAAAGCAATGTCAGATGCCATGCATCCCAATTATTTTATTGTAAGAGCAGTTCAAAATTCTCTTATTCAAGACCTTCTGGCAAGTTTCAACTGTGTCATTTGCCAAAATGTTGCACAACCTACTGTCATTGTTGGAACATGTTGTGAAAGTGTTCTTGGATGCAAATCATGTATTGATACATGGTTTCAAAGCCATAGCTATTGCCCAAAGTGCAGAGAGGAAGATGGGAAAATAAAACTTCTGTTTTGAAAGGGTTTGATGATGTTCTAGCAAGGGCAACAACACATTTTCAATGTACCGGGTAATTGAGATGTGACAACACCACTGCTTAAATCAAACCATGATACTTATTTTTATTGTGTTGACGTTGTGTTTTAACAGTTAACATCAAATACCCTAATTCAAAACTTGGCTTGGCAAATTCAAATTATTGCCATCAGTGGTAAGAGAATCTAGTTTTCAAACTGTTGGACAAAAGGGTGTGTTTAAATTTGAATAAGTTGTGTTTTGAAGGAGTGGTACTGTAGCCATCTTTCTCAATGTTTCCTTTTCAGTAGGCTTTCGAAACATTAGCATCAAGCTACTCTATTGTTTGTGTTGTTGTTTTCTTGTAAACAGAGGGCATAAATGAAAAGGTTTTCAGGAATTCATATGTGTCCACCTGTTGTCTTTGGGGAAATAATACATGTTTGCAAATTGGGTTTTCTTCAATACTTAGTCAAGAGTTCAGTTGAAAGACATTGGAGATCGTTGCATGCAACATTCCATTTTAGGAAAGTTATTGTGAACTTCCCATCATTGCAATAAAGAAATCCAGGTTGCACTTATGGCAGTAGTTGTGCTGTTAAGTTTGCATATCTTTGTATGGCGTGCTCAAAAGAAGTAGCAATTCCATTCACTATGTCTCCAAACACAGTTTCCATACTTGTTTCATTGTTGAATCGTCGTTCTCGTACATCCTGGAGTGCAACATTATCAGCTAAAGGATCTAGACCAAATCTAGGGAACGCTTTCAGTCTTCCGCCGAGATTTTCATAGGAAGCTACAGCTTCCTGGCTTGTGGGAATCTGAGTTGCACGTACATTTTGGCCTTGAAGGTTGCTGCTGCGCAACTGCACTGGTGTTCCCACTCCTGTGCCAGAAGGGAAGAAAAGAGGTACTTTGATAAAGAGTTGGCATGCTGGAGATTGTTTCACAAAAATTCAGTGACTGCTTTTAGATGGGATAACTGATAAACATAACATGCGCAGAGGTGTCTGGTTGTGGATTTTAAAAAAGTCGCTTTTGGGGTTTGGGAGTGTTGTGGGGTGGGGCGATGGGGACAAGGTGACTGGGTTTGAGGGTTACACATAACCATTAATGCAATACTGGATACATACCTGGGATTGAGTGATGGTTCCAAGCCTCTACAGTTCGTTGCATTCCTACTTTTACTACCCTGAGAGTGACACTTGAGACATAAAACTGTGTGTCCTCAAACTCCATGTCAATAACACCTCGTTGCTCCATATCCCGTAATGCATTTTTAATAGGATAATTTACACGAGCATTGACTTCCACCCAGAAGCGTTCAATTCTGAGGTTCTTCAGTGACATGAAAAAGAAAGCAAAGAAAATAAGTGGACAGGGTTACGAATTGTAAATGGAAGACAAAACCTACGACTTCTGGTATAACGAAAAAAAAATACATGGACTATAACCCTTGTGAACTTATGAAAATACCAATGTGCAGTCCACCAAATCGGTCAACGGAGTCAAAAGACAAAACACAACCTGGAACAAACAAGTGAGCCAATTTACCGAATCAAGGCCATGAAAGGTTATAGTAAGTCACTGAATTGGAACTTGTGTTCTTAACATGTTTTAAATTTCTGCGGTCATTCTGCACTACGCCTTAGCTACAGCCTCCAAGAAATGGATATTTTTCAAATGTGTGTTTTGAGAACAGAGAGTGAAACCAAGTTTGTAAATGCAGATACTCACCTGTTTTGATTCTGTTTGCCGGTGAGGATCTCGCTGGGTGTTTGTTCTCAGCGGGGCCAGTGACTCCTGCACAAAAAGAGTCAAGTAGAATTCACGTCCGTGGTCCACTCTCACTTGATCCGGTAGGCAATCTTCAATAACTGCTTTTCTGTAATATGTGAGAGTTTTAAAGGGTTTTTAATGTGTTGAATACAATGTTTGACTATGGGTAACTCCTGATCGTATAATGATTTTTCTATTGATCACTCTGAATTAAGTTCCAACTTCTCAAAAACACATGATTCGTTAACTTGGTGAAAATTCCCAAAAAGGTCACTGAATTCATGCATTGAGCTAGATTTCTCCCCGCGTGCTTATTTCCCTATCAGCAGCTGGTAATCGAGCTGTTTGGCTTCCCTCTAGGGGAACAACAGAGAAAGATTGTGGGTGGGGCTAAGCAATGGGAACTTTAATGGTATTCGCTCCCTTGGGACTGAACTTGCGATATCACTTGCTGCAAGAAACTTTATTAATCCAAGGTTTACGGAGGTCATATTTGCAAGTACTTACCCACCTGTAGACGTTTTCGTAGATTACTACATTGTTCTTTGTCGACGTGCACCCAAAGGAAGGAATATACCTTGAAAAGCCGTCTATCGCACAGACATGAACTACACCATAAGTCGCTAGCTTTTCATTCTGATCCATGTGCAATTTATGACCATGGTATTCGGCAGTATAAGGATGCGGGTTGATTTGACGTTCAGCACCTCTTTGGCGTTGGTTGTGGTAAAGGGGAGCCACTCGAGACAATGATTCCCCTACACGTCGCTCCGACGCAAATGTGCCTTTTGCTTTCATGTCCAAATAACCTTTCATCATTTTTCGTCCAAAAGTCGGACCCACCTAAAATTATTTAATTCACTGTTGTTTTAAATGCACTAACGTGTTTCTGGTAAACCCTTTCTGTGGGAAAATCTTAACACTTACAAAACGCCTTCAGGGTCCCCCACTTCCTTGAAGGTGCTATTTTGTCTTGGCATTTATAATCGGTTTTCACTCAATCAAAATAAGTTTGGAATTGACATAACTACAGCGAGTGGAAATCTTTTCCATTCAAATAATCTCGAGACAGTAACCTCCCAGTAGACGCTTACGCTCTTTGGGCTCATAATTTTTCATAATAGCTGACTGTAACTAACGGAATTATGATTACAAAAAAAATAATAGTTATAATAATAATAATAATAATTTGCAGCTATGTTTATAGAAAATAAATTTTAAGAATTTTTCAGCCCGCTACAAACCGTATGCAACTGACTATTGGAAGTTCTTTTGGTGACCCGTTACTGTACATATATGATTTTAAAATTTACATGTATACCGTAGTATTTTTGTAACCTGTACAGCACAGTACTAATAAATGTTGCTGTTGTTGTTGTTCTGTTATATATCAATCACATAGAAACATCAACACATTCAGCATGTCTAACGCCCGGAGGAGGGAATGCCAGCGAGGGCAGGATGATGTTATTAAAGTTTCGAATTCACTGATGGCTACAACAGCAAGGAAATGAAAATGCTGTGTTGTGCGTACACTATTATACAATTCAAGGAATGAAATGGCTATCTAGGTCCCACTGTACAGTTAAAAAATTTTCAATACAGAGAATTTTCATGATAAATTTGGAACATAGTCTTACCTCCGATATGGCACCTTGTACTGCGATGTCGACTGTGCCATCAGCAACGGACATTCTCTTCGTGATGCCATGATAATTACAAAATCTTTTGACACTACGCAAACTGCAGCCCCTTAGATTCGGGTAACGATCCTTGATTACCTCGAGAAGGTCTTCATGGCTGTTATTTTCCTCAACGAGAAAACGGCGGACAAAGTCTTCATCTAGGATCTTTCCTAAGGCAGTCATTTTGTTTGTTGTTCCCGCCAAAACATCATCCGTGGTTTCCAGGCCTTTTTAATTTTGTTAGCGACAGGAAGTGTCAACATGTACTCTTCCGTCTTCCGGTTCAGGTGAAATACGGAAATGACAGAAACGTGAAGTCAAAGTTCAAATTCCGTTTTTCAATTTCTTACGAAAACGAAAGACGAAAAACGAAAATGGAAGTTTGAATTCCGTTTTCCCATGTCGTAAGAAAACGGAAAACGAAAATGGAAGTTCGAATTCCGTTTTCCAATGTTGTAGGAAAACGGAAAACGAAAATGGAAGTTCGAATTCCGTTTTCCAATGTCATAGGAAAACGGAAAACGAAAATGGAAGTTCGAATTCCGTTTTCCAATGTTGTAGGAAAACGGAAAACGAAAATGGAAGTTCGAATTCTGTTTTCCAATGTCGTAGGAAAACGGAAAACGAAAATGGAAGTTCGAATTCCGTTTTCCAATGTCGTAGGAAAACGGAAAACGAAAATGGAAGTTCGAATTCCGTTTTCCTATGTCGTAGGAAAACGGTTGGCACTAAGGTACACGCATTCTTAAGGTAAATTGGAGTGAAATTTTAAGGAGTTTAAAGAAGGGATTAAAATGTACAAAACTGTTTTGAACTCCACCAGACAGCTGACACCTGGGCACAATGGCACTGAAGGTTGCTGTGGAAGTGTTTTGGTGTCCATTTACTAATTTTCCACTTCAAATTCCAATTTTAAACCTTCATTAAATCTTCAATATTCCCTGTTTCCCTAATTTTAACAAATCCTTCTAGAAAAATTATCTCTTCCCAAATATGCCCAAAAATCACCAAAAAATTCACAAAATATCCCACAATACAGCTTCGTGGGATGAGCCCAGAGATTCTGGATTGCTTGAAACGCGACCGAGATATTAACATTAAATTGATGTTCAGAGACGCAAAAACGGTGTTTAGGTTAAGTCCCGCCTTTATCTAAGTTTCAAATTACTATTACCGGACGGGAGAATGTCCCTCGTTATTATTCAACACATTGTAGCAATGTCCAAATATGGTCATAGAGCGCTGAATATGCGTCGTGCCTACTCAACAGTTATACTGCGACAGATCTAGATTAGATCTAGATTAACATTGTAAGCGCATTGAGATTTCTTTACATATTGACATTGAAATCCTAAGAAGGAGCCATAATGTAATTTTTATTAAGAATACTTTATTGCCTTCACCTTGTAAATACAAACGTTTTACATAATTTTTTAATGAAGTTTTTAGCAATACTTTTACAATATTTATACGGATTATAATTATGAATACTTTTAGCATTCTAGTAGATCAATAATTGTAAATTTAAAATTGTTTGAGAATTTGTTAATAAGATTATTATTATTATTATTATTATTATTATTATTATTAATATCTATCATCTATCTATCTATCTATCTATCTATCTATCTATCTATCTATCTATCTACCTATCTATCTATTTAGCTATCTATCTATAGCTAATAAACGCAGACATTTTACTTTGTCATTAATGTGTTGAATAATAAAACAAATATCCTGCTCAATCTCTGCGGAATATCACCTGATACTTCGGCCTCGTCGGATAAGTATCGGGCGATATACCGCGCGATTTCGCAGGATAATTGTTTTAGGGTCTCACTACATTACGAAGTTTAGTCACGTTGGTCCTAGTTGAACATTTCTTTGCAATTTCTCCTTGCATTGTCATTACTTGATTAAACAGAATTCATGAGAATAAACCAAGTGATCACCAAAGATCTTATTAGGGAATGTCCTGATGTTTGACCAGATTCTCCTAACTTGTCCCATGAGACACATCTGGAGTTCGGTGAGGAGAATATTCACATTGGTCCCAGAGCTTAAAGGGTCAATGTCCCAGCTCCCACGAGTCTCCTGTAGCTCAGTGGTCATAGCATCCCAACTAGTAATCGTTAGGTCATAGATTCGATTGCTCTTGGGGGAATCGGATTTTCTTTCATCGATATGCTTGTGTCACTAACACAAGGGTCTTTCATGGATTTTCGTTTGAGAACGCTCTCGAAAGTGGATCAAAATGAAAACGCATACATATGCCCCACATATCGTTTTAGTATGGGCAGTCGAAAACGCATCGAAATGAAAACGCTTACGTCATCCGCACCAAGTGAGTTGTTCCCAGGCATGCGCATATCGTTTAACCTTCGTCACACCATGTCATTATGCGTTTTCGATCGTTTTAGTGTGGACAGTTGAAAACGCAGCAAAAACGGTAGTGTGGACACTACATGCATTTTCAATGAAACCGAAACGAATACTTTTGAAAACGCATAAGCGTGGACGGGGCCTTATACACCAGGCTTAAAATATACCAACACACTAGCCGTTATTATGCGGAAATAAAAAATACATCGCACCTGATAACACGAGAAGCCTTTCTGAACAAAGAAGCCGTTTCACTGTTGGGACTTACAGGTCGTTCTTCAAGATCGAACATGTTCAGTCTGAGGATCGAAAAAATAAAAAACCACTAAAATGCATTAACCACAAAGAAGGGCATCGGAGAGGTAAAAGACGCACCGGTCGAGTTAACCACATTCTTCTCTGAACGAGATAACTGGAGAAGAGGTGTGAGCCGAGATGCACCATGCTTGACACCTACACACTTTTGCAAACGAGTGTCGAAAGTAAGTTTCGTTTAGTTTGGTTTTGCTTTCCTTCGCCCTGTAATTAGTAGGCAAACTCGCGGCACCTTCACAGCCAGTGGGAAGCAAAACCCAAACCAATCATGATTTGGTGGTTTGTAATTTTCCCGCACTGGGCGTCGGCTACCTTATTTGCTTCGAGTTGTGATTGGTTCATTGCACGATTTACCTCGGCTGTGATTTGCCAGTTTTGTGGTTGTACAACGATGAATCGAAAACCGCATTAAAATTACTAAACGGAACTTACCGAGACAGAGAGGTGGAGAGCGGTAAAATGTTGAGTAATACCAATGATTCAGAGGTTCTCAATGAACTGTAAACTTGTCTGTTTGCACAAGGTTATAATGTTCCACTTTAGTTTTGTTTTTGTTTTTTTTTTTCTGTCAACTTCGTAAGGCTAAGCCAAGTATACGACACTTACCTTGATCCTCTTGGGACCGTAACCTGCGACACAAACGAGAGAAAAGTGAGGAAGAATTCAACATAACCATAACAGTAGCTCAGAAAAAAAAATTCGGTTCAAGAAAGAACCCTCAATGCAACCACGGCAACAGTAAAGTTAATCACTGGAATGAAATGATGGCGAAACTCTAAACGCTTGAACCGTTTACTAGAAAAACAAGAACGCGAACTTGATAAACCGACAACTCGCACACGCCTTTGTCCGCCCTCACGAACTCAAATCAAGTGTGAACATCGCAGACCATCCCTCTCCTTTGATACCAGTTTAACACAGCAACATTTTTAACTAAACACCACCTGTCAAACGTCTAGCACGCCACACTATGGCTAAGGAATCACAACAACAATACTACCACGAAACCGTTTTGTGCAATATTTCAGCGCGCGTGTTAAGAGTAAAACGCTCATAAACTTACGCTCTTTCTCTTTCGGCCTGCTAGTCGATCATCTGCTTTTCCACCTAACACAGTAAAAAAATGGTAGTTTTGAGGGTACTGCTACTAAGTGCACAAAGCGAGAAAAAATGAGTGGAGTCATACATACATACCTACATACTTTATTTGTTTATACACGGTAATTAATCTTCAGTATATAGTACATTAATAAAAATATTAATTAAAGCAACACTGTTTTACAAGATTGCCGTGTGGGAGCCCGACTGACAATTGTTGTAAATTTTGTCAAGTTCCCTTTTAAAATATCCAAGAGAGTCTGATTTTCTTAAATTTACGGGTAGGCTATTCCATAGTAGCGCCCCGCTGTAGCCCAAGGCACGCTTACAGTAGTTCGTGCGTGGCTTGGGCAGGTTTAGTTTAATCTCAGAATCTCTTAAGTTATACGGTGTACTATGGATGCTAAATAAATCCTACAGGTACGCTGGGGAAAGCCCTTTAATTATTTTAAACATTAACATCGCCTTAAGCTTTTTCCTTCGTGTGGAGAGATTGTCCCAGTTGAGCCTATTTAGGAGGAGACTGGCACTAGTGTCTGTCATAACTGGACCTGATAATGACCCTGGCAGCCCTGTTTTGGAGTTTCTGGAATTTGTCACTCAAGGTAACGCTGAGTTCATCCCAAACAGGGCTGCAATAGTCAAAGTGGGGTAAAACCAACGCTTATAGAATAGAATAGAATCGTTGATTTGACCCAATTACCATGAATGTGCTGCATTTTTGGCTTCGGTCACAAAGATATGATTCAAACCATTTGAGACTACTCATGTCAACACCATATTTCCCAAGCTTCCGTATAAGGATACTATGGTCGATGGTGTCGAAGGCTTTTTTCAGATCGATGAAAATTACACCATTTACAAGGCCATTATCGATATTGACCGACCAACTTTTTGTGGCTTCAATCAATGCAGTGAGTGTACTGTGTAATGATCGGAATCCAGATTGGCAGCGAGTTAGTAAGTTGTTGTCATTGAGATAGTCACAAAGCTGGTCGTATATAATTTTTTCGAAAAGTTTGGCAACAGTTGGAATAATGGATATTGGTCAATAGTTGTTCGGGTCGTCTCTTTTGCCCTTTTTGAAAATAGGAGTTACACTAGCGAGTTTCCGCTCAGTTCGAAAAATACCAGTGTTAATCGACTTTATGAATATTTGAGTGAGCGACGGTGCGATTATGTTGCCAGCCATTTTAAGAAGTCTAGTTGGAATGTTATCCAGGCCCGCAGCTTTCCTTTCGTTTAGTTTGGTCAACAGTTTGCGAACTACGTTCACCGGTGGATCTTTCAGAGAAAAAGTTGTTTTAGCTGCTTCAAGGTAGGACTCAGGCTCGACATTAGATGACGGTATTTCTGAAGCTAGTTTCTCACCAACGCTTGAGAAATGTAGATTTAGTTCTTCGGCTATCTCAGAAGGTTCAGTTATAGTTTGCTCCCTAACCTTCATTTCCGCAATATTCCTTACTTTGTTTGGATGTCGCGAGGACAATTCATTAATTAACTGCCAGGTTTTTTTAGGATTTAATTTGCAAGAATCAAGATTGTCAGTGAAATATTTACGCTTAGCATTCTTAATTTCGTTATTTGTATGGTTCCGGGCACGTTTATATTGATCCCAAGCCAAAGGCGAGCCGACAAAACTGCTTTCTTTTCGACCGTTGCCTGGCAAATATATCCCTTAAATAAACTGGTCAACCTAACTTATACACACAGTTAAAGTTGAGGTCTGCCAATATGACCCTTGGTATTGCCCCCGGATCCGCGACGAAAACAAAGGCAAAACAAAATGAATTTCTAGTCTGAGCGACAAGGGATCGACGAAAAGCTGTTGTTGTTTTGTAGTTGTTGTCAACATCCACCAACAGCTAAAATGAGGATCAAAAGGTAGCATGCAATCGCCACTAACTACAGTGTTACTTATACTGATCCAAAGCCAGTCGACACCATTGCCTAATGAAGACCAGCAGTATAGCGGTCGACACGCCGCAATCCACATCTAAGCAACTATTTAAAATCGAAACAAATGGAGAAAGATCCTCGCAGTTGTGAACGCAATTTTACGCAACTGGCTCAATTGATTAGAGCATCGCACGGTATCGCGAGGTCACAGGTTCAAACCCCGTTGAAGTCCTGCATTTTTTCTTCAGGCTTCTTTTCGCAATTGCGTAAAATTGCGTTCACAACTGCGAGGATCATTCTTCATTTGATTTCATTTCCGCAGTTCATATGATTTATTTCATATACAACGTTCACATTATTTAAAATCGATTAACTCATCTATCACTAAGCATGTGTTTCACGTTAAATGTTACCGCACTGAACTGGAAATAACCTTTGCATACACAGTACGTCTACGACTGATTACTGAAACGTTATATATACAACAAGTTATATCCTCACTTGCACGATGCTGCCTGCCAGCCATTTTAAAAGCGTGCACAGCTTTAAAGAATGACCTCAGAATGGACCATCTGTATACAGCTAAAGGATCGGCTCCTAGAAAATACGATAACAGTGATAACAGTGATAACAGTGATCAGTGATGCTGGCAGTCTAAGGCACTTCATAGCTCGATTAATATGCACTTGTATGACCACTTCCTTGACCAAAGTGACTGTTTAAAACGCAGTTTTTTTTCCTGGAGCAAACTGGTGCAAAAACTTCGCCTAAAGTACCAGGCCTTCCACGACGCTCCCCCGTCACCCCCACCCACCCCTCCCCTCTTCTTACTTCAAGAAATATGCTTACCCAGTAGCTCCCTGACAAATCGTGAACTACTGTTCTTTAAAACACTGAAAATGTCCGGTCTCATGAGATCTCTGTTTTTGTCCAAGAATCCCTGCAAGAAAAGAGTGCACATTACTTTCTAGCAAAGAAGCGGACACCCAGCTTGGGGAGCCTTTGCTATATAATACAATGGAGAAACAACCGCCAGGGCCAACCAAAGGTCTCAATTACTCTGTCCACGCTAACGTTAGTAGAAAGCAGCCCGACAGATACATGTATTTCCATCCGTTTCAGCGAAAGTCAAGACCAAGTGGCTGGTAGTAAGGAGCAAAGAAGTCAAAACTTATTGAATTCACGCTAAATTGTTGGAAATAATTGCTAGCTTCCAAGTTTTGTTTTGAAACGTGGATATAACATTTAACTCAATTAAGTGTACAAAAAAATCGATATCATTATCGCCTATACTCGCTTCCAAATTATCCGGGCGCGGCCATTTTGGATTTCATGACGTGTAATGGTTGCAGCTATTGTCAGGAAGCAAATGAAGCAGAAAATCGTTTGTGTTTAGCAATAAGGCAACCATTACACATCATCAAATCAAAAAATGGCTGCGCCCGGGAAATTTAAAAGCGAAAATAGGCGATGATGATATCCATTTTTTGTACACTTAAATGTTATATATTTGCCTACAATTCAGTGTCAATTTGTTGAACGACACTCAAAATCTTGTTTTCAATTTTTGAAGAACTAATGGATTTGAATATAGTATTTTTAATCGTATCGTTAATGAATGGAATGCGTTACCTAACCACATCAGGAAGGCTGATAGTATCTCTACTTTTAAAAAGAAAGTTTTAACTTTTCTTACAGATCAGGTCTTTCCATACGCTTAGGTATTTTAGTATCATAAGTATATTTATTTTTAACTATAGTTTATATTTATAATATTTGAATATATTCTATAAATTTATCTAGTTAGTTTTTTTTAGTTTAATCATGGTAGCATCCCTTGTATGGTGCTTGGGCGCTTTTGGATGCCTCCATTTCGCAAGTTTTGTAAATTTAGGTTTGTGGAGGAACTGTAAACAAATAAACAAATAAACAAATAATTCATTGGCTGACGTTATAAACTACCACTTAATTTAAACTTGAAACGACCGTCACATTTATCACTTGAAAGTGAACTCAAGATGACTTGGAAACGTCGTGTAATATCGCTGATTTTTGTAACGAAATAAATAAATACCAACCTTTATGTTGTACTTGACATTTCCAGCGTAATGCTTGATGACAAAAGCATGCTCGATGAGAGATTGTTCATAATACCTGTGGCCTGACTGGTTCTTGTTCAGTTTGTCTAGCAAAGAGGTTTCTGTGGCACCAGGAAAACTAAGGATGCAAAACAATGAAACATATTAAGACCGTTTCATTGGTAAAGCTTTTACCCAAAACAGGTGCCCAGTAGGCACACCCCTGGTAAACTTTTTGAATGATTAGCTGAATTTTCACCGAATTTTTCACTATGGCAGTCAGTGGCCATGAACTCGTTTCATGAAACCAAAGACTGATTTATCATAAAAGCTCTCTATTTAAATTTCAGGCCTCATTAACAAGAGGAGGGCTTAATAGAGAAAGGGGCTTATTTCAAACTCAAACAACTGCAGTGAAACTTTATTATTTCATAAAGAGCAGCAAACATATTATGTGTTTGAGGGTACATTTGTTTAAAACCAACCATCATGAGTCCAGTTTCAAAAAGTATTGAAATTTCACTACAGGCACAAGCTACGAAGTCGTGCAGCTTCTTCCGCCCCGGAATAGTGACATCCTTTGTCTACAAAGCCCCAAATAACAATGTCATGAAGTAAAAACTTGCCTGCTTTCCTCATCAATCAAGTTTAACAGGCCTGTTGGCCGGCCACAGATCAACTCTAAACAGGCAGCATTGTCTACAAAGTCCACATTCCTCCAATCAATTCCTTCAGTAACATATTCGTCCTGCGAAAGCACGGAGATATTAAAAACAAATCTGAATTGTGTTCACATGTGCAATGAAACTCTTTTGTGGAACCTACCTCTTTTAATTTACTGAGCTTAAAACTGTCTAAAAACCCAGCAAAAACCTGGCTCCTGTAAAAATTTGAACAAACAGGACTTCTTTTATTTAGGGACGTTTTCTATCAGAATTGTTGCCCTAAGACGGTGCAGAGGTGTTGGTTAATAAACATGAAACTACTACATTATTATTTTCTTTGTTGGGACTCAAATTCTGTCTATAGTTTAGAAAAAAAAAACCTTAACACAACTGTGTGTAGAGAGAAGCAATGTGTGCAAAGGAATTTGAACAGGACTTTGCGCGCCAAAATCCATAGCTCCAGCTCATAATCCATGCTTTATGCCTTGCAACAACAGCACACAATCATGTCCCTTGAGTGTTTGCAAGTGACAAGTTATGTCATAACTCACCTGCTCAAGTTTAAAGACATGTTTGTTAAAGTAGACTTGTAGCTTCTCATTGGCAAAGTTGATACAGAATTGTTCAAAACTGTTGTGGCGGTAATCCTCAAATCCAAAAATGTCCAACACTCCTATAGAGCATCCCTGGGATCAACATACAAACACTTGTTATCAACTGTACATGCAGACAGCAATGGGGGAAAGGGGGTGTTAATAATAATAATAATAATAATAATAATAATAATAATAATAATAATAATAATTTATTACTTATATAGCATCATTTACAAATACAGATCAATGGCCCTTCACAATTTTCAAACCAAATCAACTCTAAATAAATCAAATCAAAGGTTGGTTTCTGAGGAGAGGGGAAAACTGGAGTACCTGGCGAAAAACCTCTCAGAGCAGAGTAGAGAAACAACAAACTCAGCCCACTTATGACGGCAAGTCCAGGAATCAAACCCGGGACACATTGGTGGAAGGCAAGCATTCTCACCACCATGCCAACCCTGCTCCCTGTTAAGAGAGGAAAGGAAGATCCATTTCCACATGATCTGGCAGGAAAAGGTAAAAGTTTTAATGCTTGGAAAAGGAATCCCATAGGCTACAGAGCCACCATGGAAAGCTTGAAATCCAGAATTAAGGAGTACATGAAAGCGAAAGTTCAGACACCCTAGCATGACTCTTCCAACCTGACCACCATTTGAAGAAATGGAAGGACAAGGCACCAAGTATCTCCGAGGAGCACCTTGTCTGTTATGACATGGCTGGTCACAAGATCTGTTTCAACTGCCCAACCAGTGACAAATTCAGCTTGGATTCAATGCAAAATTAAAGAATTTTCAGCAATCCAGTGGAATCCTGCCTCATCTTATAACTGGTGGAAATTATCATCACCAGGGCTGTGCTCTAGCAGTGCCCGGTGGCCACTGGCAACTTACATTTGCCTTTGGGCGACAAGAAAATCTTAGAGCACGTCCTTGATTACACTGTTGTTTTTGAGAAAACTGTGGCAAAACATGTCTGGAAACACCCTCTAAATCTTGGAATACAATTCCCATTAATGTTCACAAAACGTAAGAGGCCTGTCACGAAAACCAGTTAATTGTTATAGCCACTTTACATACCTCTTTTACATTACACTGTTTGACCGCCAGAGTATGGTTAACTTGCAACACAATCCAATCAAACAGTGTTCCATACAGCGCTTTGGCCATTGCATCTCTGGTAGCTATGGCCTGTTAAATAAAACAAACAAAGACGGTAAATTCAAATGATCAAAAGAAACAACAATACAATCCACCACTCTAGGTCTACACTGCAAGGCTTCAAAAGCTCCTGTTTTCCTTTGGTTTCAGTAAGAAATTTAGAAAGCAAATTGAAAAAATAGTTAACAGAGTTTGGGGAATTTGGGGAATGATCGTGTCTTTATGTTAAGGCAACTTCTCCAAACTACTCTCAGAAGAAATATTTGGAGACAAGTGAAGAGAAAGTCTTTTATATGGATATGACCAACCTAACAATTTTATCAGGTTTCTAAATGCAGCAATGGCTATATTGTTACTGAAGGTAGTACTCTTGGTAGAAAATGAAGATATTTCCTTCTATTGTTTAACACAAAATATTTTCTGTTTCATACGTTTCCTGACCATAGCTGCAACCATTACACATCATGAAATCCAAAATGGCCACGCCCAGGAAAGTTAAAAGTGAAAAATTAATAGGTGATGATGAGAACAATTTTTTTGTCCACTTAAATGTTATATCTATGTTTCAAAACAAAATTTGGAATCTAGTAATTATTTCCAAGAATTTAGCATCAATTTGTTGTGAGATTGAAGGTTCCCTTTAACATAATAGGGCGTGAGGGGTCCGCACAGACATGGGAACAATCACCACTCATCGATACGTTCCAGTATTGAATGGAACGATAAATTACAAGATGAGTTTCCCAATGGTTCTTGTCTTGCTAGCACTTCAAGGATTCTTTTCTCCAGGTTCAATGATTTCCTCTCTCCAGAAAGACAGACATTTCCAACAGCTGTTATTACATTCAAGTCTGTGGTCAAATATTATTTTGGTTTTGAAGGCATACAAAGGAAATGGGTCAGTACCCCAGATGGGTCATGATACCAGGGTATGACCCAGATAACAGGTTTGCAATGAAGCCGTAGCTGTCAGAAAGATGGTTCTTTTTAGATCCGATCTACTGAATTAAAACAGTCATATCTGAAAAAACAAATTAACTAACCTCTTCATACTTGTAGGGTACAATAAATTGCTCATTTCTTGTTTTAGTTTTCTTGGTTGTCAAAACTTCAACGATGTTTCGTGTAGTAACCTGCAGAAATGTAACACACATCTCAGTGTTAAACAAACAACAAATTTCAAACCCTTCCATTTTTTAGTCAAAGAAAACCAAAGCCTTAATTTGAATGCAAAATTTCCAAAACCATTGAAACATTTTCATACTGGATGTCCCTTTGTTATACTACATCACACCCAGCAGAAAGTTCTGGGCCAGTTGCATGAAAGTTAATAGGAAGCTTAAGCAAAGCAACGGCAACAAAAACATCATTTCAAACTGTAACTTGTCGTTATTGTAACTCTTTCATGATTTTTCCAACTTGTTTAACTTGTAAAAAGTGTGCTTAATTAGTAAAAACAGCGTTGAAGTTGGGAAAAAGAAAGAAGAGTTCACAGTCATACACTCATGATCTCCACAAAACATAAAATATAGTCATTTCACGTTGTTATTTTACTGAGGACGACAACAAAATGTAAAACACAAGTGCAGAACGATTATTTTTACTCATTAAGCCTAATGTTTTGTGGCGTTCTCATTGCCATTGCCGTTGTCATTACTGAAGCTCTCTGATATTGGGCAAAACTGCTAATTTTGCTAGAAAAGTACAGTAACTTTGAGATCTGACATGGACCAGCAGGATGTTAACTTTAGTTTTATGGCAATGCTTCATTGATCCATCAATGAACAAAATACAAAAATTGTAAAATCACTCACTGAAAGAAGATCAGAGACCACGGTCAAGTCATCGCTGTCTTTGACAGTAGCCTCCTCGTGGCCAGGTCTCTGAAGCAAAAAGAACTTATAAATTATTATTTATCAGTGTTAAGGTAATTATAAATACCACTGCAAAGAATCTTTGAGAACTTTGCTCAGTGGGAGGTCACAGGTTCAAACCCCAGGCAGAACCACAAACGACGGTCTCAAAATAACTGGTAAGATTGTGCTGGCTGTGTGCTCAACATCTGCTTCAGTTCAGGTGACCATGTCATTGGGCAGTGACGTTAAGCCATGGGACTTGTCTCCACCTCCACACGTAAAACTTGAAGGGGATGTAAAAGAATCCACACACACTGATCGAAAAGAGTAGGGAATGTAGTTCACAGTGATGTGGTCTGACCTCATACACATCTCTGGGTTGGGTGTAGGCTGGGCGATGGGCTGACCACCTGTCCCCAAGAGGCTCTGCTGGTCACGGAAACCTCTTAGCAGGCCCTATGCACCACTTGGGGCTGAGCAATAATGATGACGATGACAAAGGAACTTAAGAAGTCCCAAGGCTGAAACTAAAGTAACCAGTGTTCTTACCAGACCGTGGTGCCCATTGCAACATTGCCACACTTTTTTGGGAAATGCCACACTGATATTTATAAAAGGACCCTCAGGGTGCAAAGGAGCAAAAGAAGCTACAAGAATCACTCCAAAAGGTAAATGCTGCTAGAAGAAACTTCAAAATCAGTGAAATATTGTTCCAAATATTTTCGAATGAGCCATAGAAAAGCAAGGAAAATGATTGACTCATACAACAGGGCTAGTTATTGGCTGGGTCTGTGACACATAAACCAATGAGCAACACTGTTACATTTGAGCAAGAACGTGCTGCAAATAGTCTGCCATATTTGTTTTCAATTTGCACGACTGTGTGGCAAGCCAGCTCATCTTTATTCATGGCAATTTAAAAAAAGCAAGGAAACTTAAAAACATGTTTTAATTGTAAAGCAAAAAAGCCACAGTTTCAGTTGAATGAAGACAACTCTGAACATGAAGAACCAACCAAAGGAACACAAGCAAAGAAAAAATGAGAAACCGAAGAAAACAAGAGTATTATTTTCCGCATTCAACGACAACTTTTTTTTCTTTATGGGCCCTCCGATCCCAAGATGCAAAATTCTGGTGAGAACACTGAATAACATACGTGTATCTTGCAACAGTAGACATACCCTTAAAATTGTTAAGTTCCCAATATGAAGAACAACAGATAAAATGCAAAAAATTCTATGTTGAAAGAAAAAAAGGAGATCAAAGTTAATAAAAATGCAATGAATAAAGTCAAATGACCTACTAAATGTAACAATAACATGGTCTTGGTCATAAAGGAAATCATAATTATTATTTGTCTGCAAGATTAATTTTGCAACATTAACCCTCTACAACCAGGAGTACAACTCATACAGTAGTTCCTGGTAAAATTAATGGCAAAACAGAAAGCAAGGGGTCTTTCTGCTGACAACAAGCATCTTGACCAGGTTGATGGGGTATCATAGCATAACTTTGGGCTTGTAACAAAGTTCTGACTTAAGCAGCTCTATCATTTGAGTAGGTGGCTGATTTTGCTTGAAATCTTTTTTCTAAAGAATGTGTAACCCAGGAAAGTGGCCAGCCAAAATTATAGAGTAGATGTTGATTTTTACTGGCATATGGCTACTTTTGACAACCTAGATGACTTCCACTCTCAGATGGTGGGCAATCTCAATGGAACAAATCTAGAAGTCTATTAAATCCAAAAAAAAAAGGTACAATGTAAAAACCTCAAGGAATTCTCAATGTTGCACAAAAACAAGAACATTACTGGTAATATATCCTGTATTATTATTCAACACATTGTGACAATGTCCAAATATGGTCATAATGCGCTCAACATTTGTCGTGTGTACTCAACAGATATCCTGCAATATATGTAAGTTTGTGTGTCACCAAGAAAACTGCGGCTTTTCCAGCTTTATTTTTTAGCAATAAATGCAGAAAATTGTGCTTTGTCACTAATATGTTGAATAATATTTATAATAAACAATTATCCTTGCTACGAGTTCAATCTTGCGGAATATCACCATATTTTAGCCAACTCAGCCTACAGCCTCACAGCTAAGTATCAGGCAATATTCTGCACTATTTTGCAGGATAATAATATTGTTAAATATATCCTCTCAAATGAAATGCTCCATAATTTCCAATGTTGCAACATAATTTTAATTCACAAATTTTTACAAAGTTCTTTCTTTTATTCATGTGATTGCACAAGTTTACTCTAGACTTCCACCATCATTGCTACTGTTCAGGCAATATCAATATTTTATGTAAAGAAAAGAGTTCTTTAAGTTAAACATGTAGCTACCTCTTTTGGACTTCAGCAGGAAATCCTACCATCACCATGGATTTCTGGAGATTTAGAAATTCATAAGCCTCATCGATCCTTTCGAGGGAGTAACATGCGTTCTGTGGAAAAACAAAATAGTTGTACGTGATCTGGAATCAAGAGACAAAATGATCTTGTATTGTTATTGAAGTGGGCTACTTGGTACATCAACTTTGTAAATTATTATTATTACTAAGCTTGGATAATATAATGCAACATTGTGTAGTTCCAGAAAATATCCATACCCCTACCACGGAAGGTCAACTGAAATTCCAAGGGGGGAGGGGGGATTCAATGATAGAAATTTCCGAGGGGTTTGGGGGTCGACGCGACCTTGTTTTTTCCAGGGGATAAATCGTTGAGAAAGAATTGCTTCGTGGTACAGCGTGAGTGTACACTCAAACTTGAGAAGCGCAAGGAGGAATACTTACATACACTGTTTTAAATAAGTAGATCTCCAGTCCACTTGAATGTTATATTTTAACACGATTGTCTTTTTTCCTTTTTCTATATTTGAGTTTGCATTTATTTTAAAGAACGAGGGCTATTCCAGTTGAAGAGAAACCGAAGAGAAATCAAGAGCGAGTTGCGCGAGGCAAAATGGCCACTCTCGTCTCCAGATTTCCGTGCTAGTGCAAACATTACATGTGCTTTTGACAACAATGGCAGGTCTTCAATGATTATCTATTTAAAGAAAAGACGGTAGCTGACTTCTTTGGCTGCAAGACAAGTTTCAGTGGTAAAAAACTGAATTAGATGGAAGGAATAATTAATTTCTTGGCATTTAGCTTGGCATAGTAGTTTTAGTTTCGCTGAACGTTTCACCAAGTTTATAAATCATTTGTAACAGTTATGTACACACTCATAAAAGGAGCTTTAACATTTTAAAATCAAAACCCATTTGAGATGTTGAGATATAAAAAGTTGTTTTGATCTTTGCTAAATTGTCATGTGCGTGAAAATATTTGCATTACATGACAGGAACTTGCAATGACTGAGATATTGGTAACCTCTTCCAAACACTAGAAGAAACAACATTTCTTAGAATCTACAGCATATCCTCCAGTAAATTTATAACTAACAACATTCAAACGAAAAACGTTTAGGCTTCCAAACAAAGAAAAATTCTAGCTGCTGTTTTCATTTGCCCAAGAAAAGCTACGTGATCCAATTCGGCTTGACTGGCAAAGGTCACGCACGTATTTCACGGTTCAAGCACTACAATTACAAACAGTTGATATATCCAATCATGTAACCGACTCAATTGTCCTTTTTCAACTAAGAAACAACTTAAAATTTATGAAGTGGGTTTTTTTTATATAATTTTGGAAATTCCTGGGAGAAGGGGGGTATTTGATGACCCCTGGAATGGAAATTCCTGGGGGGAGGGGGGTGCAAAACAAAAAACCTTCCATGGTGGGGGTATGTATATTTTTTGGAACTGCCATTGTTAAAAAAAACTTTCATAACTTGTTCACCTATAATTGGGCATTTCTTTGATACCAATTTAAAGGTTACTTGTATAACGTATGAAGATTGGTAGTAATTATCCATCAAAATAGTGGTGTTTGAAAATGCTTGAAACCAGCCAGTAGGAACCTCCTTAAAGACACTGGCATGGAAGATTTGTCAAATTTAATGGGCAACTACTTTCTTTGAGAAGCTTCCTAACAGCCCTACACAGCGGAAAATACATGCCAATGGCCAAAGCAACAATCACAAGCTGACAAAATGCATGTGCATAAAGTGTACTATGGTCATCTAAGGGGCTGTTTATATAAGTAAACTCATCCCAGGACGAGTTTCCACCTGGAATGAGTTTCACCTCAGTGTCTGGTTATTTGCCTCTCGGGGTTTTTCATGATTGGAAATCATCCCATTCTTCAGCACCAGGATGAAATTTCATCCTGGGATGAAACATGACCAAAACTTCCATGTAAACAGTCTTGCTGGGATTAAAAATGAAACTTCTGTAAGTGAACATTTTGTGCTGGGGCAAAATTGTTTTCAGTGATCCCAGAATGAAACCATGCGTACATGTAAACAGCAATAAAAATTTGCTCAGGAGAAAAGTCATCCAGGAAATGAACTCAGCTTTCAGCCTATGCCCAGATTATGACCAGAATCAAATTTCTTCTTACAACATCACTAATTGGCAAGTCAAGAGAATATAGCAAATGATCACTTAAAATGACATGTTCTGATGTTGACTCAAATTCCCCTACATAGCACCATACATACCAGTAATAAAGGCAAAACAGTAAATAGAGTATGCCTACAGGTTGATATCCAGGCTTAAGGAGTTAATACACTGTACAATTTACTCTTAGTCTTGTAATTATACTAGATTTCGAGTACATGTAGCCTCTAATTTCGACGATAGATTGTGGGGCAGGTGAAATACACACTCACGTGAAGTTGCAAGGAGATGCAACATGAAGGGAGTGCCAAAAATTAGAGACTACAGACAAAGCCAGGGAGTTTGAATTAAGCACATACATTCCAAGTGCAAAACTCTGATTGGCTCTTCCTTAAAATCTGTCAACAGTACACAAGCCGCTATCAACACTCATAACAACATTGATTCAGTACAGATTACACCACTTTGACAAGAGGTTTTTCAGTTCCATTCAAGACCACTAACTCTTCAATCTCTGAGCGATCAGGGCCATAATTTAGGGATCTCCTCGCTTTTCTCCTTTCGTGCTTCTTTTCCGGTGACGACTTCAGTCTAATTGATTTTGAGGTGGCAGAATTTGCAAAAGGGGAACGCGAAATGTGTTTAAACCTCACGCACATGACCGGCAAAGACTCACTGGTAGACTTCAAACAACTTTGCGGCTCAGTTTGTGCACTAAGATTTCTTCGAAAGAAATGAAACAGTGCAGTTGCAGTGCGGATTTTCCTGGCACATTTCTTACATACGTGCACTCGAGACGAGTTAAGAAGATTGTTCACACTCAAACCCCAGTTCGCTTAGAAGATCCACGAGGCGACGTTTCTCTACTCCAGCCCGTTCTGTGATCTCGCACAGATTTTAGCTTGAAATCCCCATAATTAACAAGAAACTTGCAACCGCAAACAGGGTGGATATTGTTACAGGTAGGCTTCTAGGAGGCCTTCCTACCACTTTCTTTGTTGTTTCTGCCGTTTATACATGGCTTCCTGAGAAACAGGGCTTTTCATTCATTTTTGCTGTAACAAACATCTCCCGCAGTTTATCGATGACAGGAGCAAGTGACAGGAAGTCAAAGGAAGGAATCTCACTGGTTGCGCTTAATTGGCTTGGAAAACGATATGAAATTTACACTTTGAAATCACTCGGCCATGAAAGGTCAAACTCCCTGGCTTTGTCTGTAGTCTCTAATTTTTAGCACTCCCCTCGGGTCACATCTCCTCACAACTTCGCGTGCGTGTGTCTTTCGCCTGCCCAACAATCCATCACCAAAATTAGAGACTACTCGCAGTCTATGTTATACTTCAGGTTACCTGATTAAGATAAAAATACTCCTCTGGTTTTGTGAGGTGGAGTTCCTCTTTGTCTTCTGGACTTGCTCCAGCAAGCAGATAATAAAACACATGATAATTCCTACAATATAAACAGTGATAATGGCAGTCAGCTCCCTGAAATACCTAGCACATGGCAGTGATAAGCTACTTTAGAGTTACAAAAGGTAAATATCGGAGGCATCCAGTTATGGGACTTGATATAAAGCTGCTGTGTACAGCTAGAGCTATAATCTACAGGTGGGTTTAATTTCAGGCCCTTCAAGTTTTTCAGATCCTCTGCATATCCACATTAAACTGGAGGTTTTTGTCCAAGAGGAAAACCACAGAGATGGACAAAAACTCTGAGCTGTCACTGAGGTTGTCACTGACAGCAAGAGAGCCTGTAGTTTTTCCAGATGCAGTCTGTGATTGGTGAATGAAACAATAGATGATACAACACAAACAAAACCCCCAGCCCTGATAACAAAACAAACAACAGGTCACAGGGACCAATGAAAATAGAGGTCTGAAAGAGGTACATGATTATTCCTGACAGCTTGGGGGGGGGGGGGGGGGGGAAGGATTTTTCCCAGATATTTTGACTTAGATCCCAGCTGCTTCCATAGAAAACAGTATGTTGACCCATACAAGTTCTCCCATATCCACTGGACTGACCAGGTTTGGCAAAAATAATGATACAAGGTCCACTAATGATATTGACAGTTAGGTAAAAAAAATTTCTAAGCAATTCTATGATCATCTGAGTTAGTATCAAAAAATGAGAAAGAAATTACATGGTCTTAATTTTACCTTTCTAATGGTGCTTGTGAGACAATTCTAGACTTCTCCAAAAGGTACTTTCTAAGTGCAGCCCTGGTGAAAACAAAACAAACTGGTTTGAATAATATTGATATTAATAAGACGCATGTTTACAACCTGCCACAAACCTTTCCTTTATACATTCAAGCAACTCACAGTAATCGATATCGTTATCCTTTCTTTTGTTACAATCATAACTGAAAACCTGTTAGTATCCTTCTTTGCAGGGTTTTCATTAAGAATTGTAGTAACAGGAGAATAGTGTAAAGTAACAGGAGAATTATTATGAAAGGGCAAGGCTCTTTCAGGGAGCAAGCGAAATTTAGCAGAAGAATTCTGCGTAGTAGCTGGAGAATTCTCCAATCTACGATGCCTAATGAACACCCTGTCCTTGTTGTATGCAAGGACGAAGTAATTTGACAAAATTCACTGCTACTCCAAACAGAATCACACAACAGGGTAGCTGTTGTATGCAAGGATGAAGTAATTTGACAAAATTCACTGCTACTCCAAACAGAATCACACAACAGGTTAGCTATTGTAAGCAGCTTCTTTTATGTTTATACAGCATGGTAAAGAGATCAACAACACATCATGCATACATTGTCCATGTACCGGTATCAGGGCTGTCATTAAGTTTTGAAGCAGGCGTAACATGAAGTTTGTCACCCGTAACATCTGATCTTTCTTCATGAATATTCTTTATTTACTAGCAACCATCACCTGTAACATTGACTGAGCTCAGCCGTAACAGGTGTTACAGGTTATGGCCCCTAATGGCAGTCCCGGGTATACCTCAGGGCTGTGCTCTAGCAGTACCCAGTGGCCCCTGGCAACTTGCTTTTGCCTTTGGGTGACAAGGAAATCTTAGTTTTTGCACAAAATTACTATGCTGGGCACCTTGAATTTCAAAGGTCCAGGGCTTTGGGTTCCCCCAAAACTTTTTCTTAGAACACAGTCTTGTTACCTTGAAATCTATGGTGATAATATTAAGCATGCATGTGCACTCATCTGTCAAACTTTGTTGTAAACTATCGAAAAGCCTGAGGCCTAATCTGTATGCCACATTTTAGCTGCAGCAAATGCTATTCATTTTTAGCAATGGTAATGGTAACGGATTTATACGCTGCACATATCACATAGTTTCATGGCAGTTTACAATTTTTCTATGGGGTGAGATTGGATGTCAGCCTGTAAAGGCACCTCTGGCAGCCTTGTTACAAGAATCCACATTGCAATCTGTTTAGAGTTCTTGGCCATTTAAAACTTAGACTGAAATGTTTCTGATTTTCTGTAATGACTACATACCCGCACACAGCTCCATCTTCTCTGAACTTGATCTGTGTAAATTTCCCAAACCTGCTGGAATTATTGTTGTATGCTGTACTTGCATTTCCAAATGCCTGGTATATAAAAAAACATCATTGATAATTAGTCAGTGACAAAAATCTCATACTAGAGAGAAACGTTATTGGCATACTGCTCACTACATCAAACCTTCATCTAGACTTTCAATAGTTCACCTTAACCCATTGGCACCCGTGCCGGCCAAAACCGGCCGTAAAAAACTCCCATGCTTCAAAACATTGCAACTTTCTCAATCGCACGAATATTGCCTTAACTGTTAGTTGTGAGCACGAAATGGAATGCCCTTTAAATTTGGATATCCAATAAATGCAAGAAACGTAGTGATTTTTACCAAATATGGCCTTTTGAGTTTGGACAAGAACGAAACTGACCGTTTTTAACGTCAAAGAGAAACAACAAAAATGCCCCTTTTGCCTTCATGTTTTTTAAGGAAATCATCGCCGAAAAACCAAACTTCAACCATCATAACGAAATTCAGTCCTTTTTCTAGCTTAGAAATGACTTTTTTTGTTCATATTCTGAAAATTGGCTGTAAATTTAGCAAAAATCGCAAGCAAACCGAACTTGGGCCATTGTTGTCGTAGTCTCCTACGCAGCCGTTCTTTGTCTCATCACGCAACGCTCCTCGCCACTAACGGCTGCTGAAAACCGAACCACATTCCTTTCCGTTTGTGTTTGCGGTCTAACGGATTAACCAATCAGGTATCACAAAAATGACAATGACGTCAGAAGAAACAGCATGCTTTTCATTCTGTCAGCGATGTCACAGACTCTGGTCACGGATGGAACAATTCCTAAGAAGATTGTCCATAGTGTTTTACGTGAACATCGCCATTGGCAATGCAAATCACGATAAATACTGATACAGGCAAACATTCACTCAATTGTCAACAAATCATTCAATCGTTGTGGATGTGAGGTGTTTTTCAAACAGCAGCGAATTGTTCATTTGCAGTAGACACTATCTGTAAATGATGTCGCCGGGTATTCTGTAATCTGGCCCAGAAATGTTTGCTACAAGCGGTTGAAAAAGTTCCAACGGGCTTCGTAAAAAGAAATTCAACGAGAAAGAGAGGAAGTCTTCAGTAAAAGGAAACCTCCAAGAGCAAAAGCGATTCCTACGAGCTACAGAAGAGATACGAAATATTCCCGATGGAGAGACTGTCCGCAAAAACGTTTCCGTGACTGACCGAGCGAAAGCATCTAAATCCCGGCAATTTGGCAAAGGCAAAGCTAGCGCTCGTATTTCTCCTCCTGTTGACTCCTAAAAGCGGGACTAGGGCGCCTATGACTTACGTTCCTGGCTTCCTATCTCCGATTCAAAGACACGCGGCCTACAATCTCGTGTTGAGTGTATTACCAAATCAAAATATGACAAGTCCCGAATAAAAAATTGTCATATTCATTTGGTCCACGATTAACCTCAACACCAAACTCGTCTACTCGGAAACAAAGTCAAGTGCAGTTACTGGTAAAGATCTAGTATCCTAGTGAAAACGTAAACAAAACGCTAACCGTTTCCTATCACTCCACTGTAGTCCATTGTTAGCGCACGCTGGACACCGATATAAACTAGGCTGTGATTGGATGCACGCCGAACTGAGGAATTGGCGCGTACACTTTCCAGAAAATGGAAGGCTGATCCTGATTGGCTAATAGTCGGGAAAGGAATGTGGTTCGGTTTTCAGCAGCCGTTAGTGGCGAGGAGCGTTGCGTGACGAGACAAAGAACGGCTGCGTAGGAGACTACTGTTGTCGCTTCACGTTTTCAGAAACCTTGAGCCTCCAGTGGCTTAGGATAGCGCCACTTTTCCCTGGTAGTTCAAATAAAGAGTCACGAATTGCTATTCATCGTTTATAGGTGGAAAATTACTCCGAAAATGTAAAAACAGCTGGTAGTCAATGGGGGCACAGTAAATATATGCCCTGAGTCTCACATACTGGCTAACTTAGGCTGTGTTCACACTTGGTGCCTGGGCATGATGTTTGAGTACTGTACTCTTTCAATTACCCAAGCCAGAATTTGGGCATGGAGCCAGTGCCCGGGTACAGGTACTCGGGCACCATGCCTGGGTGTTAAGTGTGAACATGGCCTTAGTCTATCGGTGTGCATGCAGTTTCAGATAATCTCTATTCTCTTCATCCCCTCCAAAGGGACAGAAGAGAATTTTTTGTGCTTTCTCGGCTCCAAAATACTAAGGGTATGTTTTTTGGGAGCCCAGAAGCCCAAAATGCCTCTGATAGATCATCTAGCTGTATTGTTTTGAAGGTGTGGTTGGGCCAATTTTGGTCAAAGGTGGCGCTGACCCCCCACCCAATTATAAAGAAATAAACCCATAATGTTGTGGTATTAGGAAATGTTTCAAATTTTAAAATGTGGCCAGCATGTGTACACATACATCTGGTACACTAAGCTTTAATGTGAGATTCAGCAGAACTGCTTCGTATAACCTCTCAATTACAAGGATTCCCAATATTAACTGTCGCAGAACCTCGCCCCAGGCAGCCGCTCTTCCAAGGAGAGCTAAAAGAAGATCAGAAAACTGCCAGTGATAATAACTTAATATGTACATGTATGTTTCATATGAGCAATACCGTTGACCTTAGTTGGCTAACTGTTCAAAGAAGACAACTCTGTCTTGCTGTCAGATAAATAATAAAAGACATACAGCAACTCAGTTGTTATTAATTGACATTAATTTTGATAGATTAGTCTCCAATTGGCTACAGAGATGTTGGCAAGTTTTTGAATGAATTCATGTAAGAGCACAATTCACATGTTAATGTTCATCATACTGTACCAATGATCAACAACAGATGTAGGTTTAGCATTGTGATAATAGTAAACATGAACTGCACAGATACACTGTATAACCACATCAACTTGGGTGCTCTTTGTTGTTTAATACAAACACATTATGCAAAATTGACACTACTTCAAGCTTTCACTGAATTTGCATGAATCTTGCTTAAAGAAAGTAATCTGCATTACAAACAGACAGCAAATACACATATCAATGTGTTCTATTTGCAACACAAGTAGAACATGATTTTATGTCATACATATAGCTATTGAATTTTCTTCAGATGTCGCTAATGCCTGCGTATTGGTGAAGTCCTTAGTACTAGAAGAAAAGTGATGAATGATAACTTCTTTAGGATCTAAATATTACATTATGTAATATCCGGGTACAGCCCACAAACATTCCTTGTTAACGAAACATTTTTTTGCAAGTGACAATTTAATCGTCACATTTATCCCAAATATTTTTAAACATACAAACACTTTATGCCACCAAAAAAAGTTAAATAACTATGGAAAAGGTGTGTGAAAAACTTCTCAAACGTGCATAAATACAAAGCTGTTATGTAAATTACTTAAGTTGCAATGTAGAGGGTCAATATCATGAGATGTCGTTTCTTCAAGTAAAACTATTTTTATTGCCAAATGAATAATCTTATTTTTCCAACAATTTTCGGATCCAAAGAATGCTGGAAATGACATGTCTGAGTTTAATAGTCCCACCTTAGCTGGAAACTTGCAAAATGGCTGTAGATCCTAAAGGCATAGACTTTCAATCCACTGCTTTTGAAATTAAGATTATCAATGGAAACTTAAGAGAGTCTGTTTTCACAAAACCCTAGCCCACACAATACCATTACTTTTCACTCCCTCAAACGAACAAATTGAACTCAAATTGGACTCAAGGTCAAGCACTGTTCATTAGTATGACCTAATTATATCAATCTGTGCAAATATTGTGCGTACATGCGTGGCAAACAATATTACCTCTCTTACTTTAATTTTGACACTTAATTAATTTTCTCAAAGTAAAAGCCTTTCAGTCAAATCCAAATCCAGTTCATCACAGTATGTTTTTGATGGTGTTTTCTGAAGACAAAATTTGTCATAATTCATTCTTATTCAGTTGGCTTGTTATCTCAGTTAGTAGAGCATTGCGGACCGGTATCGCACTGGTCGTGGGTTCAACTTCCGTACAAGCATGAATTTTTTCAGACTTTATTTTCACTGCTGCATAACTACCATTGATCACTTGTATCTCCATACATTCTTATCCATGCACATCCATTTCCAATTGTTTCACTGTCCTCAAATGCACTCTTGAAAGCAATCTACAATGCTTCTCTTTTAATATCCTATCAATATATGTAGTTCTAAGTGGTTAATTTCGAAAACCTCCATTTTTGTCATTCAGACATACATGATAGCTCTCCATTTGAGGAGAGTTTACATGTACAGTTAAACTCCCCAAAAGTGGACAACTTTGTGACAAGACAATGATATGTCTCCGCTTACAGGGCAGTAAAATAAAATAAATTAAAATAATTAAAGAAGGGTTTCGTTGGAGAAATCGCAGGGACTGTGGTTTTTTGGAGTCTGCTTACTGTATAACAGGTGTCTACTTGTGAGAGGCATCCACAAGCAAAGTTTCAGTTGTACTTGTCTAATGTATACAAGATTAATTGCTGTCCACCTGTGGCACAGGCTCAAATCACAAATTGGTGGTTTGAGTTTTTTGTTGGTTCTCAGACTTGCTCCGACAGGTTTTTTCTACAGGTACTCCACTTTTCCTCTCCACTAAACAATCTGACCATTCCAAATTCCTATTCAAATCCAGTTAACTGTCCCCAGTTAACATTGTATGCTAAATATCATTGATAATCCAGCAAAGTTATTATGCAGACAGGTCTCTGTTTTCAAACAAAATGGTAAAAAAATGGGTATGTGGACATGCACCCAGCCACTGTGTAATTGAACCAACAGATTGTACATGCAAATGGTTGTTGGTTATTTCGCTTTTGAGAATCCAACATATCACATTTATATGTGACTTTATAACGGAAAGAAATATGGCTAAATTATGCTAAGTGATTTAATTTCTCAAAATTCCTAAAGCTCCAGCTAAACCATCAAACATTTTCATCCAACAACATCTTGGAAGAACATGTTTGACCATTTACAGCTGTAGCTACCTCACTCAAATTTGCATTGAAATGGTTTTCCATTTTCAAGATTATCCAGTAAAAAACAAATTTTTCAACTCTGCCTGGTAACAGTGCTTGCACAAGCAGGAAAAATCAACTGATTCAAAACACATCACATTTAAATTTCAGCAATAATATGATAAAATAATTCTGTGGACTCACTTTGACTAGTATTTGGTCAAACATTGTTTGTCCATTTAGCCCCAAATGCTGTGTTTAGCAAACACGAAATTGGACGAAAATGTTAGGCCCGTTTCAAACGTCGCTCTTCTGCCGTGTCGAACTCAATTACTCGAATTAAACTCGACTTAAGCACAACGTTTGAAACCAGGTCGTGCTACTGCCGTGTAGCACGGCAAGGCTTGCCGTGCTACACGGCAGTAGCAAGACTTGGTTTCAAACGTCGTGCTACTGCCGTGTCGAACTCAATTCATAAATTAACATTTTGGATTTGCTTTGTGCAACGCCTGGTAAGTGTTTTAATTACGGCACCCGACAATTCTGGGTACGAGATTGAGCAACAACTTTTTATTCAACGGAATTAAATTCGACGTCTGAAACCAAGTCGTGCTGGAGTCGTGCGACAGTCGAGCCAGCTAAGCACGGCAGTAGCACAACGTTTGAAACGGGCCTTAGACCATTTAGTCAGGGCTTTACACAGTTTTCATGCTCTAACAGAAATAATAATTATTTCTGTTAGAGCATGAAAACTTTAAAATTACAATAAAATACAACTTCAATGATCATAAAAAGTCTTGCATCAAAAACTTTATCAAAATAAAAAGTTTCAAACAAGTCTGGACAATTTTGTTTTCTTAAAAGCACATTATATGAGTTTAATGTTGCAGGCTACTAAAATAATTAAATTAAGCTTATAAGTTTGAGCAGTCACACATCATTATACATATCACAACTGGCAAAATTTAAATTAACTCCTGCTCAAAACGAGCTGGCGAATGAAATTGCAATTTTGCCAGATTTAACACTTTCCGTTAAGGAACAACTACTAAACGGTAACCACCAAAACAAAACGAGGTTAATAAGCTGATGTATACTATAATCATGATTAAAAACACGCGTACACACACATACCTCTAAAACTGGTCCTACACCAAGAATAGTCTTTTCTACAGATGAATTCGAAGCTTGTGTTTTTAATCCCAAAGCCGTGAGGTGATGGACTAAAAGTTTCGTGCTTTCTGTTTTTCCAGATCCACTTTCTCCGCTGATCACCACACACTGGCTCTTCCTTTCTCGCAACATTCGATGGAAAGCCACATCGGCAATAGCGAAAATGTGAGGGGGTAGCGATCCCAAGTTCCGGTTGGTGTAAGCGTTGATGAACTTCGGGTTATACATAGGAAAAAAGCGAAAAGGGTTGACAGCAATGAGTATTTCTCCCACATAAGTGTATATTCTCCCTTGAGCAAACCTCTCAGCGAGGTGCGCAAGCAAGGTTTGCTCCGACAACGTTGGCAGACGGCAAAGGTCGTCATCCGGAAACTTAGATTCCAGATCGAAGTCTAACTCTTGACAGTTTCTAACGCTTTCGTGGCAATCCATCCAGTGTTGTCGCAGTAATTCAGGCCTTTCCTGATCTTCCTCGAGCACTTTTTCTCGGATAAAGAGACGATATTTTGTCCGTATTTTCGGCGGCAACTTCCTCCAGCCCTGCTGAACTTCGACAGGGTGTTCGGAGAAATTCAGAACTCGCTCGCTGTCGTTGTCCAAAATGCTGTCACGATAGCAGACTTCCACCAACTCAAAATTGTCCGGTTTGTCTTTGATGTCAAGATTGCCTAGAGTTAGCCTTAATACTTGTTTAGTTGTTGCGCTTTCTGTCACTGAAACAACAGTAGACTGCACAGCGGCTAACAACTGACCGGCGAATATTCTTATCTTGTGATAGCGAATTCCTTTCCTCTCAGCCATAAAGCGATGGAAGAAAATGATCTTCGATTTTCCAAAAGCAGGGAGAGCTTTGAGGGGACATTTCTTTCATAAATCGCTTCGTCCTGGTCTCCTGTCGCTTCAAACTGTCGATGATTTGATCCTTAAGAGGATCTCTATGGATAATTTTCAGTCATTACGCGAAGTTCACCAGGCCCTGTGGGGAGAACGGATAAAAAAAAATTGGAAGTTAAGCTTAATACATTAGGGACGGGCATCGATTTAGTTTCACTACATAAACACGTTTTTCCTGGCTCTTAGGTCACAGATCCATCAGCTTCCGTAACATTTACATTGCAAAGTAATCCGCCCATTCACGTTGTATACTCTCTACATTACATCTGCTCCAAAAATACCGTCCATGACCGACTTGCAAGTCGGCCATCACACACCGTCTCAACAATTTTAACCAGCTACTAAACAATATGACCCCTGTACATTCATTAATTGTCAAAACTCCGGTCGATTATAGTAAAAGGCACAAAGAAAACAGGGAGATTAACATATCAAAAGCTATTCAAAACTGTTCGCTTTCTTGTTTCACCAGATGCAGAAGATAACATCATATTTGATACAAAATTTGCAGCACAAAAGAAACCGACCGCGCGAAACTCGCACCGTCTGAAGCAAATTAAACATGGAAAATTCTTCGTGCAAATATTGACATTTTGTTACAACTCCATTGGTTTAAGTTTTGTTCTTCCAGTCGTTTGAGCCAATTCCTTGTGCAACATTATACTTCAACGGTCTACTCACAGCCGTCATAAATACGAGAAACCTCTCAAGCAACCAAGAACTGCGCGAATATCCGGTTAATGTCATGTCGTGAATCAAGCTTACAAATTTTGATTGCTCACATTAACCGAACCGTGATCTGTTGAGAGAATCATGACGTGACGAGGAAAGATTATTACTTTTACATTAAATTTGACCCAAACAACGTACAGCTTAACTTGTTAGTTTGTTCAAGAACACATCGACTAAGTTTAACTAAAACTTGCCTTTACTTATCTCCACGCAAGGTCAGCAAGCCACCAAGACACAATTAAACAAATTTCCCGCTTCTTGCGCGGAAACTAACATTGCAGAAGAGAGTTGATACCACCGTTTGCAATATACCATGGAATTCCGACCAATTCCCAAATCGGAAGAGAAATACTCTTGGAATTACAATTTCAACAGGCGTCGAAATGATATGAAACTGATGATTCCACTTGCACCGTCAAGTCTGGTCACCGCGCCCGGTCAGGCAATTCAACAGAACAGCATGCGCAGAATTTGGTAACGCAACGGGTGGCCTCCTTTTCACTTATTAACTTCTGTAAATAAATAAATACTGTACATGAAAATACATTAAAATTTAAACAGCTATTTAAGCCGGTTGAAAGCGGATGTGTGTCCGGTTTTCTCTTATAATAAGTCATCAGTATCAACTGCAAAGCAATAAATTTTGAATATCATGCCCGGAAAAATATCGATCAGATCACTCGGTGTCACGCAGTGCTCACGCAAAATATTTTGGGGCAAAGTCACTTCCGGCTTTCCCATTACGTCATCTTTACTCTCTCGTCCGGATTCTGTTTCTCCCAAATACCGCACGTTCTTGACCTCAAAGCTCTTCCCTTTCGCACATGACCGCCTTGCGCAATTAAACTGCAAGGTTTTCGAGAAGTTGACACATAAAAGACCAAACTCTTTTAAGAACGGAGGGTTGTAGATGGCTGATGGGATGACACAGTGTTTCAATCAAAACTGCCCTCCTCTCTCCTTCGAGAACAATGAACCAACACCCTCTCCTCCCTCGTCAGGAAACGCCAAAAGCAACACAAAGCAAATCAAACAAACAGACAAAAGAAATTTAAAAATGCCTTCAGTTGTGGCACAATAAATTCTGTGTCATTTCCAGTTGTTTTGATTCATTGACTTTGCAGTATTCTGTTTATTTTTGTTTTCAAAACCAAGATGAATTGCAAGATGATCGATGTCATAAATGATCGATCCAACTTTATGGCCCTTAATGAGGCGGATTCCTACACATGCGCCTTGGATCATTTGTAATGATCCTGGGCTATTCACAACTGCTGTCTTTTCACCGGAAAATGGAAACGCCTTTTCAGTTCCTCGCTTTAGGGAGGCAGCATGTTTTCGAGCCTTAACAACACTAAAAACGCAATCAAAATTCATGTCAGAAATGCCTTTGTAAGTAAACTCCTTGAACTCTGGTCACAACTAAGTTTCAGACGTGCTGCTTTCACGCAAGATGGGTTTGAAGAAATGTCATTTAATTCAAATTGAGAGCGACCTATCGCCTAGTAGACTAAGAGGGCAGACACTGAGCACCATAAAGATGGGATGCATTATAGACAGCTCAGAAAAGAGTCGCTTCTCAAGAAAGGCTACCAAAATTTTCGAACTCCGTAAAATGTTAAAACATCTTTTATAGAATACATAATAAGTAAAATGTTAAAACATCTTTTATAGAATACATAATAACCGCTCTTCCGAGCTATGGAGAGATCTTGTTGCATAACAAGAACGAAGCAACATAATTGTCAAACATAGATTGATCACACTAATTTTTATTGCTTTTACTTTTTCTTGCCAGAGATTTGAGCGCTCGCACACTTGTGACATGTCCTGCGTACATTTTAATTCAACAATGCACACGCGTGACGTACGTAGGGCGCGTGCATAATTATGTTGAGATATATTGCACTAGATTCAACCAATCACAGCGCGCATAATAATTTGAACATTCTATAAAATGTATTAGTATAAATCTACTAGTGTTCTATCACAAATGCCGCTCTCTGATTGGCTACGCTACTCACTATCTATTCTGTGATAGATAGTGAGTAGCGGTTGTCATCATAATGGCGGACGCTTCTTCGCGTTTTCGAAGTGTCTGCGAGGAGGATTTGGATAATTAACCTGTTTAGTTTTGAACGACGAGTAGATTTATACTAAAACAATTAGTGTCTGCGCCCTCATCAGCTATCACGCGATAGAAATCTCGAGCTCGTAATCTAATTGTTAAATAGAGCGGTTATCAAATGACAATCGCAAGCCGTAATTGTGTTTCCTTTAGTTTTGCATGGCTTCGCTCTGTGATTGGCCGGCACAACTCGTGCTACTTCCTCAACCAGTGAGAAGTAAAACCAAAACCAATCGCTTTGTGCCGGTTCCGTGTAATTGCTTCCACGTTTAATATGTTTGGCTCCTTGCGCCGTGTGCCTCTGTCATGATTGGTCGGAGTGGTCGGTTCGATTTTCGTTTTACTGCACTCATGATTGCAATTGAAAACTTCTTAGAACTTAGAACTTAGAATAAGTATCCCATGAGCTAGAAATTCCTCTAATACTGGGGGGGACTGGTCAACGGTTTAGAGCCTGCGGAGGTGAGGGGGCACATTAAGTGATCTAATGGCAGGCAAAGCAGACTGCTTGAAGCAACTTAATGTGTCGCTTGAGAAGATTCCATAGACGAATGATTCTTGGCAAAAAAGAGTAGTTAAAAGATAAAACATTAGCATGTAACTGTTGGTAACAGAGCTGGTGGCGTCGAGTAGTTCTAAGTTTGCGGTAAGAGCTTACTGATTCGGGGATATTGCAATTTACTAGGTTATTGTGAAACTTGAAAAAGAGCACTGATTGGTTAAGAAGACGCCTCTGTTCGAGGGTGTCCCAGCCTAAGGTCTTAACTAGCTTGGAAGTACTACGTATTTGATGACTTTGATATCTATTTATATGTAATGGAAGATGTGGTAAGGTTGTGAATTCTGCTATATTTTAAATTTACTTATTTTTAGCCGTTTTTTCGTCGCTTAACATGGATTTAATGTTAATAACTCGCTTTCGTTTCAAGTATTCCAAAATCCCTACGGTAACTTCACGAAGCTATGTTGCGGAATATTTTGTGAATTTTTTTTTGGTGATTTTTGGGTATATTTGGGAAGAGATAATTTTTCTCAAAGGATTAATTAAATTTACATATGTCACTATATACATAACAATATATTACAAGAACAGAAAAAGGAAGAACAACATAAATGGTGACTGAAAGGTAAAATGTGCCGCGTAGTGCGCAAACCAGCTTAGGCTTTTAAGTTGGTCTCTGCCTCGTGCAATAAACTGGCAGTAGACATTGACATAAAATTGCATGGATAGAGAAAGGAAAAAGTGCAAAGACGTACTTACAGACACTGGCAGAGAAATCAAATTGCATTATTAGGTATTTAGAAGATATAGTTTTTATTGCTTGTAAGAGTGGTTATACGGCATCTTTTTTTAATTCAGAGGGAATAGTTTCCCAGATTTTATATAGGGATGCGACAAAAGAAAAGTGCGATGATCATTCACATATTCATTGAAGGTTTAAAATTGGAATTTGAAGTTGAAAATTAGTTGGACACCAAAACAGTTCCCCACCACCTGGAGTGCCCTTGTGGGTGTCAACTGTCTGGTGTCTGGTGGTGTTTCAAAACATTTTGTTTTCACATTTCAATCCCTCAAATCCACATGTACCCCTCACCTTAACATACTATGCGGTCTGGATAGGGAAGAGGGTGGATACCCCTCCTTCAAGTCCTCGTGACAGGCCCTTCCCTGGGATATTGCTTCATGGATGAAAGTTCAAGAAGATGGAAATGTAACTGACATAGATTTTTCAAATCACAAATCACGTTTTCAAATAAGTTATTTCATAATATACTGTTTTGGTTAAGGTTGAGGTTTGCCTTTAATCACAGATACATTTTATTGGGTTGGCTCCATTCTTTTAATTCCTCTCTCAGTCTCTTTCTTCGCTCTTTTGTAGTTAAGATCGGATATTAAGCCTCAGAAGTTATGTTATACGCTGTGGTCTAGAGAAATACCGACATCGCGGAAGTGCATGGATAATACAGACTTTCGAGATATTAATCTGACTTATTTCATCATATTTAAGACAGAAACATTTTTCCTAGTCTCCTTCGCAGCCGTTATTTGGGTCGTCACGCAACGCTCCACCCCACTAACGGCTGCATACTCGAATTTTGCATTCCTTTCCCTCAAAACGACCAATAAGGAACAGGCTTCCATTTTCTAGAAACCTGGTCCTAGGGCGCTTTCCATTCAACCAAAATTTTCGATATTTCCGGTTCGAAATTGAATGGAACGGGCAAAGTTCCGGGAAAAGTTCCGAAAATTTAGGAATACGTTTTGAGTGCACCCTCTTTGCCGGAATTTCCAGAATTACCGAAATTTTCGTGTTCCATTCGCGAAAGATATCGGTTTTAGTCTCCCTACCGGGCGTAAGCTCACGTGGACAACCGGAAAAACCAATAAGCGTATGAAGCACTTTCAGCATTTCAATGCACGTGACCTAGAATTCTGGGACGTGGTCGGAGGCTTTCCATTCGACCAGCGAAAATTCCGAAAATTTGTACCGGTTATTTTTGCTCAATGGAAAGCGACCCTAGTCCTCGTCTTGTTGTGTTTTTGGCGGCAAATAAAACGAGAAATATGATTGGCGCAGCTGCCAAGAGTTACTTGCATCTTATTGGTTCTCGGTAAAGGAATGCAGAGCTCGAGTGAGCAGCCGTTAGTGGGGAGGAGCGTTACGTGACGACCCTAATAACGGCTGCGAAGGAGACTACATTTTTCCATGGCCATGAAGCCGAAACGTTCGAGATATTCATCTGACTCATTTCATCATACACTGTATTGAGAAAACGTTTTCCATATGAAGCCCATATCCATCCCAGAGGACAACAGCTGGCTAATTAGCAGGTTTTCAATCTTCTCATGCAACTCGCGCGATGGAAACCGTGAGATCTTCACACGAGATGCACGGGTACGAGAAACTATCGTGTAACACCTCAGCGACAAGGGGCAACTAAAAAACAATCTCGTTTTCTAATCATGCTTTTCAAACAACGGATTCGCGCAACAACACAGAGCGTTTTTGCATTTCATTGTTACTTTGTTTCCTCGTTTTCTGCCATTTTATCTGCAACTGTCGGTCAAATTATAGTTTGCATTCATGCGTTACTGTCGGCAATTACCGTAAGTGGCAATGATGAGGACTTATTTCTTACAATTACTCAGAATTAAAGTGCCTATAACCCCATAAAATCCTTTTTCGCTCAATTAAGTCTTTATATGGAACTGAGAAAAATGCCGCAAAAATTTTTGAATTCGGTTAAAACCCAATGTTTTGATGAATTTTTTAAGTGGGCGCCATTTAAGGCACGCCCGAGCAAAGGGGAGAATGGGACTAGTGACGTCATTCCAGGCCATTGCTGGCGTCGCTTTGGTTTATACTGGGCCTAGACTCAAATATGCCAACAAATGCTCTAAAAATATATCCAGAAATTCCCATTTTTCCACGCAAAAATCCCTCCAAAAATCTCTAAATATCCCAAAAATTTTCCAAAAGTCGCTTAACCCATTGGCACCCGTGCCGGCCAAAACCGGCCGTAAAAAACTCCCATGCTTCAAAACATTGCAACTTTCTCAATCGCACGAATATTGCCTTAACTGCTAGTTGTGAGCACGAAATGGAATGCCCTTTACATTTGGATATCCAATAAATGCAAGAAACGTAGCGATTTTTACCAAATATGGCCTTTTGAGTTTGGACAAGAACGAAACTGGCCGTTTTTAACGTCAAAGAGAAACAACAAAAATGCCCCTTTTTGCCTTCATGTTTTTTTAGGGAAATCATCGTCGAAAATCCAAAACTCAACCATCATAACGAAATTCAGTCCTTTTTCTAGCTTAGAAATGACTTTTTTTGTTCATATTCTTCTCCCGAGCGTAGATACAGCCTTTTGTTCCAGTGCATTCGGGCCTTCCCGACATTTTCAACATCTTGAGCGCATTGCATGCTGGGAACTAACGAGAATTTTTGACAGCGCCCGTTCCTTCCCCCAATTCTTTCACATAGCCACTCCGACCTACCGCCAAAATTTCCTGCTCGTGGCCATCTTCAGTACACAGAAATTCCAAAATATGTGGCGGTAGGTCGAGAAATTCATCAATAGCCGAGTCCCAAAGGTACTAAGTGTTCGACCGGCCAAATTCCCAGTTCGTCGAGTAACAAGCCAAATTCAACAACAAAGTACATCACCTTGCTCGATTCTTTGACAAAGTGGACTCTTAGCTACCGTCACGCTTAATGATGCTCACCAGGCAGCCGCTAAAGATGAAAAATGGCCGTAAATTTAGCAGAAATCGCAAGCAAACCGAACTTGGGCCATTGTTGTCGCTTCACGGATAAAAAATAGCTACGTCAAAATGACGTTTTCAGAAACCTTGAGCCTCCAGTGGCTTAGGACAGCACCACTTTTCCCTCGTAGTTCAAATAAAGAGTCACGAATTGCTATTCATCGTTTATAGGTGGAAAATCACTCCGAAAATGTAAAAACCTGCGGTAGTCAATGGGTTAATATCCCACAATTTTCTCGCAATTTTTTTTATGAAACCTCAGCTGCTTTAAGCTTATCTGACATCGAGACTACCTGTCTTTCTCGAGTGACACTGGGCTCTACTACGTCATCTTCAATAGAAATTGAAGTCACTGAAGCTTCACTTGGCTCCTCCGCCATGTTTGAAACTTACTTCCCTTGGAATTATGGGATGCAATAGAAATAGGGAACACCCCTGCACAATTGGATTGCAGTCTAGCATTCACCAATTAGAAAACAATGGGACAAAATTATCATTTCATAGGAATTTTAAATAAAACGGCAAAGAAAATTGAACAATTTTTCTTCAAAATCATCTAAAAATCACCCACAAATTAATCTCTTTTTTTTTTCTAAAAATCCCCAAAATTTCTACAAATCTCCTGATGTTCTAAAAATCCTAAAAAATTCCGGCTTTTTGTGTCTAGGCCTAGTTTATGCATGGGATCAAGCTTTTTCAGCTAGGCTTAGTATTTTAGCGAAAGAACTTTTGTTTGACTAAATAGAATGGAAATCATCAAATCTATTCATAATGTCGTCCAGCGGTGCTGGCTTTCACTCTAGCTCGGATTCCGAGGCCGCAGAAACGGATGTCGAGTACAACTGAGAAGTCGAGGGTTCATCAAATTAAATGCGTGCGAACGAGAAACCTCAGATGACGAGGAACCTGGAGATGTCTATACCCGGACGCGGTGGTGGACGAGGAATGGTTGGCTCAGAATGAGGCAGAAAGGAAAATGGAGGAAGAACTTGAAATGAATTTGCAAAAGCGACTAAAGGTGGTAGACGAATATGCTGGTTCCTTTCATTTTCTTCGACGTTTTTGCTCGGGTTCGACTCGCAAGCCGACACAAGCGGACCAGCGCGTCTTTCCTCCTCTGAATAAAATGAGACACAGAGATATATTCTAGAGGAATGCAATCTTGAAAACCAGCAAAAGTTTGAGCGAGTGAAAGACGTGAAAAAAAAAAAAAAAAAAAAAAAAAACAAACAAACAAACAAAAAAAAAACGTCTTGACACTCCGCCGAGTACTTCGTGGGCTCCCAATGAACACGTTTTTATTTTGACAAAGTCGACCCACTTTGTTCTTCTCTTGCGTTTCTGAGGGTCAACAGCGACTTCAAAAGGTATTGGGTGCAGTGAGATACCCTTAACTTGTTTGGCCCGTTGCTACAACCGAAAACAACGCATTTGTCTGGCATTGTGAAGCAATAACAGTTCCGATCAAGAAAGCGATCAATGGCCTGGAATGACGTCACAAATTACACTATTTCCAGACCCTTTTCAATGATTATGGGGCTCGGTCGTGTTTTCAAAAGGGCTATTTTTTCGCTCTTTAAGAAATCATAAAAAATCGAGGTTTTAACCAAAAGCAAAACATTTTGCGGTATGTTTCTCAGGTATATACCAATATTTATTAAACCAAAAACATTTTGTGGGCTTATTTTTCATTCAGTCAAACCTGCCTTTGCGACCACCTCTGGTAAGCGAACAACTCCCGTAGGCAGCCACTTTTCAAAATATCAAAATTTCTCAATTTAACCAAATCACTGTAATTGGGACCTCTCGTAAGCGACCACGACCACTTTTAGAGCTGATAGGTTTGTCATGCGAATACTTTTATTTTGAGAACATCTGCTAGAGATGACCTAAAATGTCTCATAATTAGCAGTGAATTTATTTTCTAATGTCGACAAAAGGTTGACAACCTGAAGCTCTGGCTAAACGAGGCAACAATTTGAGCGCTCGCATGTTGTAGTCTGAGCTTAAACCTACACGAAATACACCTTTTTGCTAATGATCAGTTCCTGGTGAATTGTGGGTAGATCCAGTACTTTCACTTGGTACCACGCAATTTCCCTGATATCTTGCCAAATGTCACCAAATACGTAAGCAAAATTTGATGCAACTATGCTGGTTATACCTTATTAAAGGAAATTAACGCTTCATGAAATTAACGCGGCGAATTTGTAAAATTCGCGTTAATTTAAGTCGCCTTAATTATTGTTAGCTTTAATTTCCCCGTCGTTAATTAAGTGGCGCATTAATTTCCGCGACCTTAACTTCTATTATTTTCAGCTGAAATTCTCGATACACTCCAGACATTCTTGACAACTAGGAAACGGTAGCTTTTTTTTTTTATCACGCACTGTATTTCAGACCAATCTTTCACAAAGTTAAATCGTTTAGAATATTTCTGTCAAAGTAAAGAGCATTATTTTATCTGGGTGGAAACCCGCCGTTATCATTTACGTTGAAAGAACGCTCGAAGTGGCCAGTTACGTTTAGGGACATTACAATAGGCTAGTTTCGAATTGTGGGAGAACAAAAGAACAGAGTCGAGGTTGAGGGGAATAATTTGCATTTTCTTTTGTCAAAAACAAAGGAAAATGCAAATTATTCCCCTCAACCTCGACTCTGTTCCTTTGTTCTCCCACAATTCGAAACTAGCCTATTCCACCAGCATTGTTTGTATTGCGGATTATATTGGTGTTAAAATAAAGCTGCTCCTGTTGTCTGAACAAATTCTATTTCTTTGTATCGCGTTAATTTCCCTTATTTTGAAATTTTAGTACCTCTTTCGCGTTAATTTCTCTTATTGGAAAGTAATTTTTCCTTTAATTCGCGTTAATTTAAGTCGCGTTAATTTCTAATCCCTTAATTAAAAAGAGCGTTAATTTCCTAAGACGAAGAACAAGAGGTTTAAGGGATGCAAAGCAGGACTACTCGACGTAATGTGTCCATCACTTCTCTCCTCCGCAGAGGAGTGATGCGTATTGGAGATTCCGCTGCGCGAAGAGTCTGCACTCACTTTTTCAGTGGATTCTCTCAATACGAAAAGTCTCTTTGAGCCTCTGCGGAGGAGAGAGGCAATCAAATTTGACTACGGAGTGAGTGATCTGTAGAAATCAAACTCTATTTTGTTTGTTTGTTTGTTTGTTTACATTATTTACTCTCCTTGGTTTAATTTACCACCCTTCATCACTTTTTAAACACGATTCTTGTTTCTTTGTATTCGAAGTTAACAAAGATAGCTCATTTCCACACTTCAGGTAGATGACACGATACACCAGTCAGAACACTGTCCCTTTAATTGAACTTTCTCAACTCGAACCTCGCCATTTTCTAGTCATACACGTCTCTCAAAGAAAGAAGAGTAATGTTCTTCGTCTGTTTCCTGTAGAACAAGCTGCAGCTTCTCGGAAGTTCACAATTCTGTTCCATGGATGAAACGTTCGCAGGTTCAATCAGACATCTTTCAGTAGTTCCTCCATGTCATGCTCTCTTGCCACAAGCCTTGCCTTGTCCACTGATCTCATCTGCAGAAGAAGCTGGATGACTTTCTTGATTCCGCTCCTATCAGAGAAAAAAATCCAGCATCGTTTGCCTGAAGTTTGTGAAACGAGTGAAAGATGAAGTTGACCAAGATTCTCAACTGTATTTCTTAACGAGATTCCAAGTGTCTACGCCTGAATTGTTTTGAAGTTGCTACAATGGCCCTTTTCATCTAGCCACCACAGCTCAAATATATGATTTTCAAATAATTATACACATTTATCTATTCATCGCTCACGGGTATATTATGAACCAAACATACGACCAGCTCCCAGATGGCTTGTTAGCTTAGTTTGTGGAGCACTGCATCGATATCGCAGAGGTCATGGGTTCGACTCCCGTACGAGCCTGAATTTTTCAGGCGTTCTCTTCGCAACTACAGTAATAACCCGCAACTAAGAACCTGAAAATTAAGAACCTGTTAGCCTAAAATTTGGATTTTATACCCCCTATAGACAAGGACCTATTTAGCCTAAAAATTGAAAACAGGTTATTTTCTAAAATCATATTAGTACATTACAGCTGCAGTGCAAGAATCCTATTGAAGAAAAAAGCAGGTTCTCATTACTGTAAAAAACAGTTTTTTTTTTAAAATAGAAAATAAGCCAATAACCATCTTGTTTTGCAGCTGAGTTTTATTTGCTTTTCTCCAGAATTAAGAACCTATCTTAAGAACCTAAGTAGCCTAAAATTGTGTTAACTACCATTTATATAAGAACCTGTTTAGGCTACTTCCCAAAATTGTAGGTTCTTAGTTGCGGGTTTTTATTGTACTGAAGTTGCGTTTCTAACTACGATCATCGACGTCATCTTATAGTGTTTACCTGGCTTTCTTTTTTTCGGCTTCAGGGCACCCAGCGGATGAGCGGTGCATACTGGCGGCCAGTGTGGCTAGGTATCGTGCCAAGGTTTCCAAAGAGGGCATAGTCGTCTGCTGCTGATCATTAAACCATTGTTTGGGAAAGGACGCTACAATCTGCAACAGAAACACAAGTATTCGTTCTTTCTATCATCTTTCTTTGCTAAAGCAAGCGTTTTATTAAAATTTTCCTTAACACTCAGTCTAAAAATGACGAAACCGGGATCATGGTGGGCCATGCGTAAACCAACACTTGGACACCTCTATTCCTAGGAGTTTCCATTCTTGTCCCCAGAGCCACTAATCTTAAAATGTCGTTGAGGAGTAGCTCTGGGCGCGCCAAAAAATTAGAATTTTTTCATTGGCTAATGAAAACTGAATGCGCACCAAGAATAACACCAAGAATAAGTGATAAATTACTGCGCACTTCCTGTCATTCTTGTCCCCAGAGCCACTCGTTTGCACTTACCGTTACTAGTGAGATTTATTTTGCTCAAATCAAAAAGGGAATTTCACATTCTCACAAATTGATTGAATTACGTCTTGGTTACCTTGCTTATAAACCTTCAAGCCAACACTTAGTATCAAGATCGATGTATCATGTCGGATGTCCATGATTTACGGACATCCGGTAATTGCTGCTACAAGAGCCCTCCGTTGGTCCGACCACGTGACCAAAAGAAACGGAGGCTCTGGGGACGAGAATGAGAGTTTCATTACAGACAGACTACATTAATTTATCTTCAACATCAATATCATCACCATCACCATCACCATCACCCACCACCATCACCATCACCATCACCATCACCATCATCACCATCTCATCAACACCATATAGTGGACAGAGAGGAAACTTGAGCTCCGAACCTCCGCATTACAAGTCTCGCCCCCCACCCCCCCTCCCCCACCCCACAGTCACTCAGCCACACTACCTCCCTCTTGATAGTAAACGTTCTTTGTCTATTACAAAGCAGTCTTTCTCTGTTGATCTGCAACGGACTAAAATAAATGAAGTCTTTATTTTGCAGAAATTTTGCATTGACCTATGACCCGATGGTTGCTTGTTATCACACTAATTTGGGCTTTTGTACATGATTCCCACCCCTTGAAGTAGCAGACCATGCACACAAACAGAGCAATAAACAGTACTTACAGCCTTGACCTTCTCCAGGCTGTCATAATACAGATGTGAATGCTGCAGAGCCAAGAGCAGATATCTGTTGAGAAGCCCATCCACAGCCATTTCCTGCAGTCGAGCTGAGGAAATCAGACCTTCCCATCTGAGAATGTTACCCAAGAGCTGCGAAGAAATTGAGATTTTCAAATTCACTGATTTTAATTGAGGATGTTCAGAAGGGCCTGGGTGAGAGAAATACATGCAGTCGAGCCGACAAAATCAGACCTTCCCACTTGAGAATTTACCCGTGAGCTGCAAAGAGCGATTTTCAAACTGAGGGATGATTAGAAGGGCGACAGAACCAGAACACGTACCTTTACACAACTCCAGAACTGTCTTTGGAAGAAGGCCAAAGCGCCAGATGATTTATTGTCCAGTAAGCTGTTAAAATTCAAAAGAAACAACCACAGTGTCCAAAGATGGTAGATTATAACATACAGCAGAGTTCCAGATAAGTTTTTAAGGCAGGGTGTCAACAAGGAGTCCCAGTGGGTCAAATTCCCACTGCAACCACCAAACCATTACAAATTTTCTATAAATTTGTTGGGTCATGCAGCTTTTTGACCTGAGACCCTCCTCTTATGGTAATGGTTTATATAACACACATATCACATAGTTTCATGGCGGTTTACAATTCTTCTCTAGGGTGAGATCGGACATCAGCCTGTAAAGGCGCCTCCGGCAGCCACTATCAGTCCATATTTGATCTCACCCACCCACCCAACCCACACATGAATGTCAAGACAGATGAAAGGTAGACCACCACACTGGGAACTACGTCCCCTACTCTTTTCAAACAGTGTGTGGGTTCTTTAACGTCCCACAGATCATTAGGAACAAGTGTTGTGAGACGGGACCTATGGTTTATCGTCCTTATCCGAGAAGACTAGAAAGTCTAACCGTTTGCAGATGTAATTACAAAGGCAGCGCTTTCTCCTCAATTATTTAAAGACCCTGAGTGTTGGTCCGGCTGGGGTTTGAACCCGCAACCTCCCGCACAGTAGTCCGCTGCTCTACCACTAAGCTAACCGGGCGGCTCTTATCTGGAACACTGTACAGTTTCTAAAGTAAAGTTGCTTTAGGACTCAAAACCGTTTTGAAAAATGCAATGGCAAACAATCAAAATTTAATAATCATGTTAAACAAAACCAGTTGCATATCCCGGTCGACTTTACATGTACCTTTCAAGACCAGAAACAAACTTAAACAAATACTAACATGCCTCTTACAACAGTGAATCAAGATAATGTTCGTTTAGATCTTTTTAATATGGCAAACAACTCTCAAGGCCTGTAACATTTTGAACACTCTAAATGAGAAATATGCAAATATGCAACTTTTTTTTGCATATATCATGCTTCTTTGACCATTATTCTTAGCCTAGTAGTGGAACCATGATGGAATAATACTTCAACATTTTTTTTGTGTACAGTCGAACCTCAATTATCCGGACTCGTAGGGACTGAGCTGAACAGTCCGGATAATCGAAAATACGAATATTAATGAGCCAAAACTAAAACTGAGTGACTGAACAAGTGGAGCGTGAAATTTCCTTTAGAAACAAAGAACACCTGAGCAAATCAGAGCTCAGTGAAATGTATGGTGCGCATGGGCTCAAAACACGTACACAGATTCGTGTTTTGAAGCGAAACAAATTCAGTTTGAACCAGAGTTTCATTACTTAATTTGAAGGGAAAAAGTTTTGCTGCGGATCTTAAATATGGCTAATTAATATTCATGTAAAACTGGGACCAGCTAAGCAAGTCCGGATAATCGAAAAATCTGGATAATCGAGGTTCGACTGTACCAGTATTCATAAGTCCAGTAAATGATGGGAACCCTGGATTTCAAAGGTTCAGAGTTTTGTGCTCCCAAATATTTTTCTTAGAGCACAGCCTTAAAATCTACCAATTTTGTCACTTGATTATGTTTTTTCGTTCAAACACTGCTGTGTACAATTTACACCCTATAAAGTACGAAAGGATATCACAGTAAGCATGCTAGCGGAAATAAGTTACCTTTTAGGGTAGAGAGGAACATAGACATCATCACTCACGCATCTCCTCATGCGAGTTGTTATTGCAGCAAACAGCGACTGTGGATGATGATTAAAGTTTATTCAAACAATATAATACGACTTGCAATGACTGATGTAGGGAGGGAGCTAAAGGGCTGATGGAGCACACAGCCTGGGGCTGAAACTGAAAAACTTTCTTTAGACATGTGACATTGATGAGCCTAAAGCCCCGTTGAAATGGCACATGATAGTCGATGATAGTTTAAAAGTCCAAAACTATCATCAACTATCACCAACTATCATGCGCGTGGTCAAACGACGAAAACTATCATCGACTAGATCATGAGATTTTTAAGCAGGTTCAAAGTGAATGATAGTTCATGATAGTCGATGATAGTGCATGATAGTCTGAGTTCAAATGCACGTGATAGTTAAAACTATCATTGACTATCATCAAGTATCATTACTGTTTGAACGGGGCTTAAGAAAAGGATGCATTACAAAAATGCATGTGTATCTACAGTATAAATTAAGAAAGTGTAAACGACTAAAAATTAGTAATAAAATTAACTATCCATACTATCAACTACAATAAAATCTAATTAGAGCGGGAATTACAGCAACACTCATCCTGGCTCAACTTAAGTTCCTTGAGTTCGGCAACAAAATTCTTAAGATTGGGGGCCTCCCTAACATGCGAAGGTAAATTGTGATCCAGAGACGGCACGCAATATACAAAAACGATCTGTGTTTATAACTAGTGTTGGGGGCCGGCTGTCAAGACGGCTACCAGTACTGCGAAGATTGTAAACACAGTTTTTGATTCTAAACATATTAATTACTGTATATAATTAGGATAGCCTTTGTACACAAGTGTGAGAGCTTGGACCAGGTGCATTTGCTTAATAGAATCTAAATTATACTGCGACAGGATCTGCTTGTAACTAATAGACTTAGGTTGATTGAATAACATGGATTATAAAGAGCAAGTGAGATGGGCATCCTGTGCAGCTGTGAAAGTTTACTGTATGGGATCAGTACTGACGATCAAACAAGGAATGTCTAATCAATCTAAAAATATACATAGATTCATACATTTCTGTGGCTGTGCCATGTACCTAATATAGAGTTGTAAATAACCATTATGATTATGATTAGTTCAATAGCTATAAATAAGAACATGATGTTCAAAAACTGATAAACCCCCAGAATCCAATGGGTGAATTAAATTTCCCCAAGCATGTACACGTATCTATAGCTCCAACTTTTGTTTTACAGATGTATCTTCATTTTGAGTTACCTGTGTTGTTTTGTCTTGAGCGTGAAAGTTGGGATAGACTTCAGCCATTCCCCTTATTAATTTAATGGCCAGTGTTGTCTGTTTCTGTGACAGAGGATCCCAAACATGCTCAAAAAGACCTATATTGATGGAAAAATAATAAACACCCACTGTTAATATTATTTCACTTCCCACAACAGCAGGGATTTCAATAAGTAATGTTAATAGGACTAAGTGGAGTACAATTCATATTCGACCATATTCCGACATTGTCACAATGTGTTGAATAATAAAAAAGTACATGTTTGTAAAGTGTCAACAGCTAAACATGTACCAGTTAGCTTTGGAATAACCGATTTCTCTAACACAGCTGGAATGAGTTTCACATCAGGGTCTTCAGCATCAATGTCGTAAGGATCATCCCCACAGCCAAACAAGACAAGGCTCTTGTACCAGCGAAACTCTTCAACCTCCAGACACTTAACCTGAAATGAAAAATCCTGAAGTGAGTCACAAAACTAAATCGCTTTGGTGAATTTATGCTCTGTGCAGGTTTAAAGTTTTCATCCAGGTCATACCAAATTAAAATTAAAAAAACCCACACAGTTTGATTTTAATTCAAGTACAAATTTGACGACATTTGGAAAAATATTACCAGTCAACAGCTTCCATCCAAAGGATTTTATTCACAAGCAAAAACATTGGAAAGCATTGCCATATAAACTTCCCTTGAATGGGCACATTTTAGGATTTTGTATGTTTAAAATGACGGTACATAACACATTCATAGATTTTAACAGAGGAAAGAGCCACTCATTAGTGAGATCAAACTTCAAGAATTCATTCAGACTCAAATGCATAAACCACCTTCTGCATAAAAAGGCCTGAAGAACAGAAAATTCTGCCCAATACATGTAGTTTATATCTGAACAGCCAAATTTTGTGACTTTTCCCTCTGGTGAGTGAAAAGAAGACTCGCAGCTTGATTTTGAGAGAAAACAAGTTAATCATATGCAGGTATAGTATAAACCTCTTCAGTGAAACTATGCATACGCCCGCATGGTGCTGACTGCCGGCATACACCATGATCTTGCCAAGTTCAGTTCCACCTCCTTTTGTTCACAATGCTCATAAGAAAGGTATCAATTGTACCTCAAACGGGTTCCAGTCCAAAAGTTGAAGTCTAATAAATGGAGCAAACAGTTTAGGAAGACAAAGCGAAATGTAAGCATTCGTATAACAGTCTTCGTGTTTGTTCTTCCATTCTTCAAATCTTGATTTTATAGAGTCGATAGAACTGAAGTCCTCCACAACATCTTCAAATATAGCTTTCTCCTGTGACATAATTTTCTCTAAAGAAAACAAAAAAGGAAACATTTGACAGTCATTTTGTTGTGCAGACACACAGATTAAAAGATCAATGTTCATGGTGACGTAGTCCTGAGATACTTTCTAACCCAGTTGCATGTAGGTGATGGTTAAATTGTATAGAATGAAGTCTGTATTAATTACATTAATTTTTGATGCATTGATTAAATTTGTCAACTCTAGAAGCAATAACATCTATTACACTAATAATAATAATAATAACAACAACAACAACAACAACAATTATAATAATAATAATAATAATAATAATAATAATAATTTGAGGCCTGAGGCTAAAGGCTGTATCTTGCCCTCAAGTGCATGAGCAGTGCCAGCAAAAAGACCAAGCTGAGAGACATGAATAATAATAATAATAATAATAATAATAATAATAATGATGATGATGATGATGATGATGATGATGATGATGATGCAATAATTGAAGAGGCTAGTGGAAAACCCTCCTAAGTGACTATTTAGGTCAAAAAAATTTTTTCGTCAAAAGTGCCCGATTTTTTGCATATGACCTTCAATTTACTTATTTATTTAAATTTATATTTTACTTATTTAAATTGGCAAAAAAAACAGCAAGGCATTGTTAAGTAAGTAAATTGAAGGCCATATGCAAAAAATCAGACACTTTCGACGAAAAAAATTTGACCTAAATAGTCACTTAGGAGGGTTTTCCACTAGCCTCTTCAATTATATGTATAATCACTTTCCTCATAGGGGAATTCAACATGTGTGCACATAATTCAGGGAAATACAGTAAAGAAATGAAAAGGAAATAGTTTCACAGGTTGTCAAAGAATGCTCCACAGTAAAATTCATGGTTTTGACCATTGGCCAATCGTGGAAAAGTTAATATCATATGAGCTCACTGGAAAACAAAACCTGCCTGTCATACAAACTTTACAAAGTACCTCAATTCTGGAAAACAAAATTGAATTTTTGTTTGAGACACCAAGCAAAAGACTTTTTTTAATTGAAATAATGGATATAGCTGGTTTAGAAGCATGAAATCAGTTGTGTTTTTTTTCACCAACATTCAAACCTTCCCTACAAACTTTGGACAAAAAATAAATTGATAATTACAATAAATATTTTGTGCCCATGTTAAAAAACACATTTTACCATGATATGAAAATAAAATAAAATTTACTTGTCTCAGCCCTGAATTTAACAGCATCTGTTTCAGTTTCTTCATCATCTGTCGACTGTCCTTCATGATGACTGTCAGCTTGCAGAGTTTTCTTCTCCTTTTCTCTGTGTTTCCTACGCCTTGCTCTCCTCCCCTCTCGTTCAGCAGCACGTCTCAGCTTGGCTTGGTCTGCAGCTTTAGCTGAATTCTGGCCTTGTTTGCCTGTTGGATGTTGAAGAGTGGGCACACTTACAGGGCTGCTAAGATGGTCCCTAAATTACTGATGTACATATAAAGGGTCTTTGTTGCTTTCACCCTAAGTGTGACTGATGTAAGTTTTATTTTGTTCACTCAACTAAAAACAAAAATTTAAAACAAAACAAAAATGCTAATGGGTTGACAGATGATTATCTTTGATGTAATCTGGACACTATGGTTGACAATGATGGCCGAGTAGGTTTACCACAGCTGTGCTTTAGAAGTGCCCAGTGGCCCATGGCGACTTACACATACTTTTGCTTTTGGGCGACAAGGGAATCTTAGTTTTTGCACAAAATTACTATGCTGGGCACCCTGGATTTCAAAGGTTCAGAGTTTTGGGCTCCCAAAAATTTTTCTTTGAGCACAGCACATTTGGAATTGACTGATACATTAATCATATATGTCTATCATAGACCCTATGCAAAAATGGCTGCCTTTAAATTATTCTTTTGTTTGTATTCAAAATAGCCACACTAACCTTGTTCAGTATAACAAATTCTTTAGAATTTTTGTCTTAAAAACGATGTTAGTGAGGTTATTTTCAATATGAACAAAAGAATAATTTAAAGGCAGCCATTTTTGCATAGGGTCTATGAGAATAAAGAAGTGATCACAAAAGATAGTCTTGAGTTTTAAACAAATTCTCACAACTGATGCCATGAGAGTTGTAGAACCAACAGTGAGGCAAATGTGCATGCTTACCTCATGGCTTAGTGGGTAACTGAATGAAAGAGCTAACGTATATCCTACAGTTACATTTATGTAGAGCATCACAGAGTGTTGTAAAACCAAAACCAAAGCAATAGTGTAGTCATTGCAAAGCACAGTAAAATGCACACATTCAAGTTACGATTGGTTTTGGTTTTGCTGAGTGGAATGTGGCGTGAGTTTTCCTGGCCAATCACAGAGCGAAGCAATGCAAAACCAAAGCAAAACAAGAATTACTTTCGACAGTCAATTGAAAACTGCTCTATTGAACACTCCCTAAAGATGACTCCTTAAGCCTGACATCAATATGCAGTGCAGATTAAAAGTAAGGATAATTTGGTTAATCATTAGGGAATTTACTCTTGGTAATGGTAAAAGATTTGATGATGGTAACGGATTTATAAACCACACATATCACATAGTCTCATGGCGGTTTACAATTCTTTTATGGGGTGAGATTGGATGTCAGCCTGTAAAGGCACCTCTGGCAGCCGTTATCAGTCCATATTTGATCTCACCCACCCACCCAACCCACGCATGAATGTGAAAGACACTCTTTCCATCTTGGGTAATTTTACCATTACATGTAAATCCTCATGACCTGTATGTTAAATCAATCAATTAGATGCTGGTCAATGTTGACTGTACTAACCAGTTTGTGCATTTAAAAAGTCTTGTGCCTGATCATTCACATCCAACTGTCTCCTTTGTACCAGACTGCTAGCTCGGTTCTTCAATAATGCATGCATAGACCTCTCAAGCTCATCAATTTCTGGAACCTATAAAAAGAAAGAAGCATGAGATTTTGGAACATTTTAAGCTGAAAAATTGTAGTACACCAACATAGGCCAATCAAGAATTACATTGTACTTATTGTGAATCAATACCTCTCTAAAGAGTTCATCACCAATTTCTAAAGAAATTTAAAATAACAATGATAATGATAATCATAATAATAATAATAATAACAATAATAACAAGAAGAAGAAGAAGAAGAAGAATAAGAAGAAGAAGAAGAATGTAACACTACTGAAGACCAAATTTTACAAGAACAACAAATAAAGTTGGAATTTTTAACTAAACAATGCTGCTATTATACGTTTAGAGCATTTGTAGCACCCCGTAGTTCATGCTTGTATCACCCACCTTGTTATTAAGGCATTCAATCAAGTCCCTGACATACCCCCTCATCTCTTGGAAAAAGCCAAATCTCTGCTCTGCATTTCTTCCTTGGCGCTCCAGCTTTTTGATGCTCCCCTGTGCAGTTTCCAACTGGGATGATACCTTGTCTTTGTCCATCTGATGCCCTCGGTTTACCTCTTGCAGGGAAGCAAGCTGTTGCTTCATCTTATCGCAAATCATGTCAACAGTAACAGCATGACGAGATTGCAGTGATTGCGAAGTTATTGCAGGTCCATACAGTTGATTTCCATTTACGTGCATCTCAGAATATCCAGTTCCATACGAGTAAGGCTGCTGTTGTGGAAACTGAAAGAGAGAAGAATTGTCTTCAGTGTATGGCTGTGGATATAGTGAGTTTGTGGCCTCAGAAGTTGGCAACGATTCTTGTTGTACAAGAGGAACAGAAACTCCTTTCACTCCTTTACGAATTTGTTCATCTTCCCAAAGTTTTAATTCCTCATCCTCTGCTTCTTCATTATCTGACTTTTCATCAAGTTCTTGATTTGCGAGAGCTGCCTCAACCTCTCGCCGACGATCCAAAGCAGGAAAGCCATGCTTTCTTGGAACAGAAAATGTTATGGCACCCTCTTCACCCTCATCATCACTGACGTCATTTTCGTCCTCTCTTACTAGTCGCCCTGTGGAGGCAAAATGACCTTCATATCTCTTGGTGTCATCCAGTGGAATAAAATCTTGATCTGTCTGTCTGGCCATTTCGCGCCTCTTGCGTGCAGCATGAATTGTAGCAGCATCAGGTATACTGATATCAGAAATACCCGCCGTTTTAATATTTGAATTTTTAACCGGTTCTTTTTTGACAGATTCTGAGCCAACAGAATCTACGTCATCATTTTCCAGTTCTTCACCCTCATCACCTGCCATCTGACTAAGTTCAGCTCGCAAAGCAGCAAGTTTCTCATCAGCGTCATCTTGTCTCTGATCGGAGTTTTCATCTCCATCGGTTGTTTTCTCGTCAATTTTATCCTTCTTTTTACGTTGTTGTTCGAGTTTCTTCGCCAGACGACGACTTTCCTTCGATTTCTTAACCTTGAAAACTTCGCCCTCGTCTTCAATATCATCGTCAAAGCTTAGCAGAGAATTTGAAGAGGAAACGACCTTGATCTTTGACTTTCCCTTCTCTTTTGGCTTGGAAATTTCACTGTCAAAGCTCAGGAGAGGATTAGAAGAAGCGACTGGTCCGCTTTTGATCTTAGGTTTTCCGGACTCTGTTGGTTTCAGATTGTCAACCAAGCTTTCTTTAATTGCAGAAACGTTCTCTGATTCACCATCATTCCCGTTTTCGTCGTCTTCGTCAACGATCTTTTTGCGAAAATTCCGTCTCGAGTGCTTCTTGAACATGGTCGCCATGATCCTCGTTGTCTGGCGGGAAGGCTCTCCCCAGTCTCCTCCACACCAAGATAACGCCTGCCTGTTTCCTTTTATCAACAACTCAAAATCTATTTTCTTTGAATAATTCTTTGTTTCCTTGTTCAAAATGTCGTATTATTACAGTGGTGGTGGAGGACAGAGGCAGCCAAAGTGGAACTATCAGCCTAACTTAGATTCTAACTTACTGGCCACTGTACGCGATGAAATGCTCCGCAAAGAAGAGGAATATAGAAAGGAACAGAAGCGGATTGAAACAGAGCAGAAAACGCTGACCAGTTATTTGACACAATTACAAGCCATGGTTCGAGATTTGCCTGGGTAGGAGTTTTCCGTTGATATTTCGTATCAGTAAAGCTAAAAAGTAATCTTCTTTAAACTTGGTCACTGATTCGTTTTCAAAAGTCAAAGCAATCCAAGCCTACACCAGCACAGATGAAGAACCTATTTATTTCATTAATATTCATTAATATTAATTATAGCAAAGATATCGATGACGTCACCTATTGTTATTAATATGCCAACCAGAGAGCTATGGGCTGGTGAAACAAAGAATTCTTTTGTTTAACGTTTTGAACATTTAAATAACAAAAACAATGTTTGTAAACAAATATCTTCCCTATCTATAGAGCCTCCTATTTTACCTCCTTGGGAGGGAAAAACCTATCCATGTGGTTTTTCTCCATGTTGGAGTCTGAAAATCTTCTCAGGTTTCCTCTAAAACCTTGTGGGAATCTGACCCATTAAAGTGGCTTTGGACTGTTCACTGTTTTGCATTAAATTTCAGAACATACAAAAGGAAGTTTACGTATGATGTCCTCTCAGGGATTGCTACCTGCCTTATTGATGGCACTGTCTTTGAGATCGTGAAAGGACTTGAAGATATACAGCAACTTTCAGAAAGAAATTTGCTGAACAAAAGAATGAAAATAGTCAACTCACAAAAAGGTGGGACAAATCTGTGTATTGCCAGAAACAGGTTAATCAGTGCAAATCATTGATACTGGATTGGTAATTACTCAGGCACTGTATAAAAACTACACACTATACCCATCTCCCAACATAGATGTCTACTAAGGTTCAGGGTTTGTCTTGCCTCTTACCTGAAAGCTGATTGTCTCCTTTTCAGCTGCTCAGGCCAAAGAAATGCAATGATGTCCAGACAGGGAGCATTGCATGACTTTGGCCCATGTGGCTGAGAAGGAGACTAGAAACCTACCTGACAGGGTTGAACCTACTAGAGCCAGGATCCCGCATCACTTAAGCTTTCAGGGTATTGGTAGAAATCTTTCCACAACAACAAGAACTAGTTGGTACTAGGGAAGGCAACACTAACCACAAGGGTCTCCATGCTAATTAACACTTGGGAGGACTGCTATAGGGAAGGTGGTCACTTACAGAAACAGATCTGAGATACCCAACTGGGTCAGTAGGGGGCACACTGCAGTCCTTACCTGAAGTGTGGCTCTATATTTAATGAAAACATGAAAGTCTCTCCAATCAGTTATGCACTCATCATGCACGCTGTTTGCTCTGAAACTGCTTTTAAAGCTCATAAGTCATTGTGACTTGATTTAAGCTCAGAGAATGGAACTGTCCAAGAAACAAAGAGACATGCTTCAAAGCTGTGAACAAAGACCTCATAATCTACCTCTTGTTGAAGCCTCAAATGCACAGGAAAAGAAGGTACCAATATTAAAGTACACAGTTCATCTACCGGACGGGTATATTTATGTAATCAAACTCAAACTAAGTACTGAATCACTGAAGAACTTCCTTCAGTTGGCTTTTGATTCACTTATGTTAGACAGGATATTGATCAGAGCCTGAATAATCACAAATCATTTTGTTTTTCATACGTGAGGCAGTTTTCATGATTAAAACTTTAAAGTTAGCTTTTATTCTAAAGAATATATTTATTTGTCAAAAATCTGACTGTTTTCCATGAAATGGTGGAAATCAGTATGGACCTGTAGCTGCTACTAATCAGTTTACTTTGAAGCCGTATTTCTCGTTCAGACCAAAGTAGTGTGGCAGCTCTCTGGCACAAAATTTCTGCTGGAATCAGTGTTCCATGTGTGAACAATATCCCTTACAGGAAAGGTTTTCATAGTGGCATAAAAGCGGTTTAATAGTATAATGTGAGCATAACAGTTTCTCTGACTGGACTCTAATGATTCTTTGATTCAAAGGCACTGGAGGGAAAGTTAGAAGCAGAAATTAGTCAAGTTGATCAGAAAGTAGTTTTGGAGCTGGACCAGTTGGTTAGTGATCAACAGGCAACTCTCCAAGTAAGTTAGATGGCAAAATCTTGGACCCTAATAAATCTCTATTTGAAGGGCTGGGGGTATAACCGACCCAAATGACTTAAAGGGCCTTTATTTGTTTTTGGTCCAAATTAGCTGAATTTTTGCATGTGGCCTTTGATTCAATAGGACAAAATTGCCCCATAATTTTTTGGCCAGATTCTGTTTCGTTTTCAAGTAAAAGGGCCGCTATGCAAAAGAGGCCCTAAAAGTAATTTGGGTCAGTTATGCCCCCACCCTTCATTTCATACTTCAGAGTTGATTGTTCATGGTGCAAGAATCTCCTTGAAAATATTGTTTGTTGCTAAAATAACTATTATAACCATGCCACTCTGTGCATGCTTTCCTTGGAAAACTGTTTTCTGATGACCAAATATATGAACATGAGCAGGAATAGAAAAGGCAGCAGCCCTGGCTGATGAGACCCATGTGATGCAGTTTCAAATCATGAACAATGAGAATTAATTTGGCATAGGAAATCTGTTTGCTAGTTGCCTATTTTAATTTAAGGTTTATAGGCTGTGATTGTGACTGAACTATAGTTACTGTAGTAGTATGACTGTAATGATGACAGCAGGCAAGCTAATCTTGTTGAGCTTGTAAGAGCAAAACATCAAGCTCAGTGTACCTTGAGCAAGCAGAAGGGATCATCTAATAGGACGTACTGTCCTTACTGCTTAATTTCCTTGTGGCTTGCTTTCTCTGACAGTGTTGTCAATCTTGTTTTACTCTCATTTGGTAATGAATGCATAGCTTGCACACTGAACTCCAGAATGAACAGACCATTAAGAGTCCAGTCTTTGAGGAAGACAAGACTTTCACCAATGCCTTCCAGCCCTATAAGATTCCATGTTAGATGCATGCTTGTTACTAACACACAAACTGTTGAGTGTTAATTTGTAATGAGTAGTTTTTTGGTATCAAAACCCTGTAATATCCATGAACTGAAAGGAAGGTATTAACATTGTGTGAACTTTTTGTCAACCAGAGAGCTGGCGTACCGTTGTTTTCAATCACAAATAATCCTGATGACGTCCGTCTTCAGATGTACATCCTTGACTTCATACAGAGGCTGGACCACTCTCCAAGTTAGCCAAGCACAAGCTGGAAGTGCAATACCCACAATGTTGTTGTGATGCCCTTTGTAGGCATCATACTCCTAGTAAACAATTGAAGAAATAAGACAAAATGCTGCCCCAGGAGTCAACATTGATGCAAATACAGAATAGCATCACAGACAGGAGTAGAAGTAACAAAAAGCTATTTCTTTGCTTAAAAAAGACCTACATTCTTGCCCTATTGAACCAGTTGCTCCAGCAAGCACAGTGGATTGGACAATGACTTTATCTGTAATGTAATTCTAGCAGCTCTGTCAAAATGGTTTGTAGTAGTGGGCAGCATACAGCTCAAGTAGTCGGCAGCAACCACCAGCGAGCACTGTCTGCTAGGGAACTCTCACTGAAGTCCAAGTGATAAGTAACGGGCAAATAATTTCGGGGGCAAATTTGCCAGTAGCTGCCACATTTTGACAGGGCTGTTGTAGGCTCTTTGCAATACACAGGAATTGAAGCTGTAAGGAATAACTGCAGTCAATTTTCATTGACTTTTAGGATTAGTCAAAATACTCATATCAATACTAATGCATGTCAGGCTTTTCTTTGCTTCTTTTCTGCTCCCATCCCTGCTTACAAAAATCATGGAAACTAGCCCATCAATGACCGGTATATCTAACTAACTTATCGACTAGTTTCTCATCTGTTCCATAAAATGACTTTAAAATTTGCCGTAAAAGTAGCCTTATTCAGGACCATTGCACATAGGTAGCCCAGGCTCAAGAAGAGACTGCTTGGTGTGGAAATATATGCATTTGAATCGAATTTAAGTTGTACTTTTATAGGAAGTGAATGAGAAAGGAGTGGGAAAGAGCCATGTTGTTTCTTGACTGTGCTGTAGCTGTACAGCAGCATTCCAACTGAAGGAGACAAGGCCAATGGCTTAACATCATGGACGGACTTATCTCCCTCACCCCCTGGGAGAAACCAGCTGGATGGACTTAGCCCCTCACCCCCTGGGAGAACCTGTTTGGATGTTCTTAGCCCCTTACCATGTTGGAGAACCAGTTTGGGCTGACTTATCCCCTCCCCCTTGGAGAACCAGGTCGGACTGACTTATCTCCCTTACTCCCTGAGATCAAAAGTGTAAAATTCCGAATTTCCTCGCTCGATTGACGCAAGACGGTATCGATTATCACCCGTTGCAAATTACATAAAATGTATGAGACAAATAGCATAAAGCAGGGTGGGGTCCTGCATACCTCATGCTAAGCCATATTCACAGCGATAGATTGGTCTTCCTGTTCTTTGTCATAATAAAGGCTAGGTTACTAAGGTACGCCGAAAAAACTAACATGGCGGACACGCGGAATCGAGCATTTTCTCCTGCTAGAGGAGCTAGAAACCGTTCGCGAGACAGGGACCGAGTCAGAGAACGAGATGCAAATGAAGTAAAGGCTTCAATTGATAGGGAAAAGGTAAATTCCTAATTAACATGGTAATATAACAGTAATAGTTCCCTATATTTCAGTTAAATTTACACCTACCACTGGCACTGTGATATTTGTAAGCTTTCAGATGGACCTAAACTAATTTTTCAGCCGAATTAACTTCAGAATGAGAAATAAGTATCATAAGCATATTCAAAACGTTTTTAATTAATGTTCTAGCGAAGCGACTGGATACCGTACGTGCTTTAAAAATGCCATAATTTGTTGTATTAAGTTGATCAAGGCTTTAAGCGTCACAAATAAATTCAATTCTCATTTTGCTTCAATTCTGCTTAATTCTGTTTTCTATAGACTTGCCCTTTGCTTCTTCGAGTGTTTTGTAATCAAGGACGACATCACAGGTAAAGTTTGATCTTGGAAGTCAGATCTATAACGGTTCGTGCAATTTGTCTGATACCAAATTGGTGCTCTCATTCCGTGGGTATGGGATAAAACAAAAGAACTAACAGAAAAAAATGAAACAAAAACAATGTAACTGTAAGCTAGACTTGAGCACTATACCTAAAATGGGTGAAACACAATGTGCTGTGCTACTTATGCCCATTGCTTCCTTTATTCATTAAAGCTGGGAGTAACTGCAGAATATCCAGCCACTTGAAGCTACATGTATACCCCTAAAAAAACATAGACATGCAGTCATTCCTTGCTAACACTTTTTGAACAAGTCATACAGCAGTGAGGAAGACCACCCCCCCCCCCTTCCCCCTATGACATTTGAAGGTTTTATCCTATGTGGCTATGCAGTGAGGAAGACCACAACCGAAGTGGCTATGCAGTGAGGAAGACCACCCCTTCCCTTATGATATTTTATGGTTTTATCTGAAGTGGCTACGTGGCTATGCACAAATCACCACAAAACTAATGGTGCATGAAGAGGTGATGAGTAAACCTGGAAAAATTAACAAGTGAATTACAAAGTTAACAGCATTTGTTTTTTGTTTTGTTTTGTTTTGTTTTGTTTTGTTTTTTTTTTGGGGGGGGGTTCTGTTATTATGGAAGAAATTATAGACACACACATGGGTGCCTCATGAGATTCCAAGGGAACTGTTAGTGAGTTTTGACTTCAGAGTAAAATCATCTGGTTTGGCAAATAAAAATGAATATAGGCATTTAATCATGGGTAAACGTTAATGGCCATGTTTTTGTTGTTACCACCTAGGTGCAAGGTACACTGTATCTGACCAACACAATGGGACTAAAATTGCCCTTTTCAAGTGACAATTCACTGTGTAGCCACTTTAAAAGAAGTAACAATTCATTGTATAGTCACTTTGGATAAACGTTCAAAGATCATAGAGCAATGGATGGTTGAACTAAGTGCATTGTTTGCCATTCACTGTGTAGCCACTTCAAACTTAACCTTGGAGTGGCCGGATATTCTGCAGTTAAGTCTAAAGCTGATTACAAGAATTTTTGGTGCAAAAATGCAAGGAAGCTTTAGCAGCAACGAAAATACCACAAAATGGCAGGTTTAATAAACTGAAATAATGGGCTCTGCACATACCTTACACATTTTGGGACATTTGTTTGCTATCCTATACCAAATGACAACATGGATTACTAAAATCAAGGTTTGTGGAGAGCATGAGTGTATTATGGTGAATTTTTCTTCCTCTTTTTGTTACTTCAATGCCAATTAAATTCCTGGGCACATTCTGGTTTAGGCATATTTAGTGAGATTTTTGAGTTGGAATGGTCTCCAAATAATTCCAATAATGGCTACTTAATTTTGAAATGAAATGAAGTCTTTGTTGTCATTGCTGTTGTGTTTGCATAAGGTCTGTAATATGGTATTATGTGTGTGGATAATTCTCTACTTATGTTCACTCAAGATAAAAGAAAGGTGGCAACTAATAAAGGGTTTTCCTTTTCAAATGGAGTTGCACTCGACTTGAGCAAAGCAGGCGGGGATTATGGGTGCACAAGCGAAAATTATTACTGAACAACAGTGATTCTTTGACGCACAGCTTCCTTCGATTGAGCCATTCACAGTGGCGAAAATTGCCGGCCGCCAGCCAAAAAGGAAAACCCTGCTAATGAGTTAAACCATAAATTTGAAATATGTAGCATTTGGTATGGGAAGAAAGTGACCCTCGTACAGCTAAAAATCACACAAACTGCCAGGATCCACAGTTAATGTCTAAAGAATTCTGTATAGTGATAACTTTGCTTTACTTTAATCGTTTCTCAATACAGCCCTTGTATTGAAGGAAAACCCTGAACAGGAACTACTTCCCTACATATAGGGTTACCTAATCCACTTGTGCTAAGAATTGGGTTGTACTCCAGGGATGGCCACAGCCAAGGTTCATTACATCCCTAGTTCATTACATCCCTTTAACCCATTGGCACCCGCGCCGGCCAAAACCGGCTGTAAAAAACTCCCATGCTTCAAAGCATTGCAACTTTCTCAATCGCACGAATATTGCCTTAACTGTTAGTTGTGAGTACAAAATGGAAAGCCCTTTAAATTTGGATATCCAATAAATGCAAGAAACGTAGCGATTTTTACCAAATATGGCCTTTTGAGTTTGGACAAGAACAAAACTGACAGTTTTTAACGTCAAAGAGAAACCACAAAAATGCCCCTTTTTGCCTTCATGTTTTTTAAGGAAATCATCGCCGAAAAACCAAACTTCAACCATCATAACGAAATTCAGTCCTTTTTCTAGCTTAGAAATGACTTTTTTTGTTCATATTCTTCTCCCGAGCGTAGATACATGTACAGCCTTTTGTTCCAGTGCATTCGGGCCTTTCTGCCATTTTCAACATCTAGACCACATTGCATGCTGGGAAATGACGAGAATTTTTGACAGCACCTGTTCCTTCTCCAATTCTTTTACGTATAAACTAAGTCTACAGCCACTCCGACCTACTGCCAAAAATTCCTGCTTGTGGTCATCTTCAGCACTCAGAAATTCCAAAATATGTGGCGGTAGGTCGAGAAATTCAACAATAGATGAGTCCCAAAGGTACTAAGTGTTCGACCGGCCAAATTCCCAGTTCGTCAAGTAACAAGCCAAATTCAACAACAAAGTACATCACCTTGCTCGATTCTTTGAGAAAGTGGACTCTTAGCTACCGTCACGCTTAAGGATGCTCATCAGGCAGCCACTAAAGATGAAAAATGGCTGTAAATTTAGCAGAAATCGCAAGCAAACCGAACTTGGGCCATTGTTGTCGCTTCACGGATAAAAAATAGCTACGTCAAAATGACGTTTTCAGAAACCTTGAGCCTCCAGTGCCTTAGGACAGCACCACTTTTCCCTGGTAGTTCAAATAAAGAGTCACGAATTGCTATTCATTGTTTATAGGTGGAAAATCACTCCGAAAATGTAAAAACAGCCGCTAGTCAATGGGTTAATGTCCCACAGAGTCAATAATTCTATCATGAAGAGTCGTGAGGCAGGGCATTCAGTTTATTGTCCTTATCCAAGAAGACTAGAAAGTCTAACAATTTGCAGATGTCATGACAAAGGCAGCGCACTTTGTCGTCAATTATTTAAAGATCCTGAGTATTGGTCTGGCTCCAGGTTTGAACCTGCAGCCTTCTGCATGGAAGATTTTAAGCTTGGTTGTTAAGAAAGTTAAGAAAAGTTGTAAAGTTTGTCATGTAATGACCATGACTCAGAAAACTGTAATTCATTGGAATCAAGCCTATAAGCTCACCTGTTACCTTAGTTACTTGATCATCTAACTAGTATATGGGAGGTTATTGATTCAGTTATATTTGATTACAGATTTTCCACTTGAAATCCCAGTACAATGATATTCCTTTTTTGTCAAATGTAAACAGGTTAGATGAATACTCTAGGACTGCTTTGCCATCAAATGAACTTCAAGTATACACATGGTAAGCTCATAAGATAATGGTTCAAGGTCCCAAGGAAGCATATATAATTCTGCCTTGCTCTTTGAGAGTGCTTCTTTTTAAGGGGCTAGTTCACATGGTGAGACTGCCTCATATGGGCTATATAGGTATATGCAGCCCCAAAGGGTATTGTTTTTAAGCTGTTTTTGTCCGAAATAGGGTATCAATTTTAACCATTTTGGTCTGAAGTAGGGTATGGTTTGTGCACTTTATTCCTGAATTGAGTTATGTTTTTTTAGAGGAAGCTACTTCTTCATCATTAGGCGATAAGACCATTAACAGAAGAGTTACAAAAGCCCTTCTCAAATTATGTTTACGCCAACCATGTAAGTGCAATAGGTCTGAAATACATTGTAGGGTATCAAATTTTTGGTCAGGGTTGAAAGCATGCTCTTTATAGTAGTGTTACATGTAATCTTCCAACTGTCATTGGGGTTTTGGGGATAGGGGGGACCAGGAAGAGAAAAAAGAAAACTTTTTTAGAAAATGTGAAGTGGTTTGTTGGATGCTTTCACTATGATGGATGTACTCATTGGAAAATGGTCTCATACATGTACTAGCAAATGCTCATTCAAAGGTTGAAGGGAGGTTCAATTAGACAGTCAAAGATGTCCCCTCCTGAAAGGAGAGTACTACATGTAATTACGGTAGTATAAATCTACTTGCTTACTATCATGAATGCCATTCTCTCATTGGCTACACAACTCATTATCTATTCTATAATCGATAGTGAGTAGCGTTTGTGAACAAAATGGCGACCACTGCACATTTTTGAAGTGCTTACGAGGAGGATTTAGATATTTTACATGTTTAGTTTTGAACAACAAGTAGATTTATCCTAAAACAATTAGGTTATTTGCTCTCGATTTCTATGCATGATAGCTGATTCGGGCTGTGCCCTTGTCAGCTATCATGCCATAGAAATCGAGAGCGAATAATCTAATTGTTAACAGGAATCTTCAGAGTAGAGTGCTTGAATATCCCATTTAGATCTTAGTATTTGATCAATCAAGTTTCTTTTATAACGAAAAGCTAGTAGCTGAACAGTTTTTTTTTTATAGGAAAGATGCCACGTTGAAGGAGCTGATGAGTCTTGTGAAAGAGGTTAATCCTGATGCAAGACGCAGAGGCACAGTGTTTGAATTTGCCATCGTATTTCCTGACGCTCGCCGTGGTGGGTTTATTATGAAAGAGATTGGCTCCACAGTGACAGGAAGCAAGGGGAGTGATGATGCCATAACTCTGGAGTCTAAAAAGTTTCAAATAGGAGATTTCATCGATGTTGCTATTCAGCCGCCCAGAATGGGGAGAAGACCCAGGCCATATTGACACTAATATCAACGTTTTTTTTATTGTTAACTTTTCTGTAGATAGGAAAAGTTTTTTAAAAACATCAATAACATTTGTATTTTTCATCTTAAAGCAATAGTGTTTCTGTGCTACAGACTGTACCAAACTGGCATTTATTTATTTCTCAGCTGTTTTTACAATCTTGTCAGTACATATCAGTAGTTTTGTGTTATTTCTGTTGTGTCCTTTTTTTTTTTCACTTAAGTCACCTGATTATCTCTTAATTTTGTTGTGATTTTCTTCTATTTTCATGAAGTGTCAAGACACGTTAAAGCACTGAGTACATTTTAATTTACCAACTTTTAAGCACATTAATTTTCTCAGACTGTCATGTTTTACTAAATTACAAAATTAATATTACTTCTCAAATCCATGCTTATGGTGCATTTTTGTGATCAAATTCCAAAAAGGTCGTCTGTGAAAATAAAACTTTGAACATAAAAAAATATTCTGACAGGAGCTATTTTGATGCTCTAGCAGCACTTTTTATCTTGGTGGTGCTAGGCAGTGCATTTCCCGATATAGAACCTGCCCTCTGTGCTGGAGATCTTGGTTTGTTCCCTCCTCGTGGGTTAGATTTGGCTCTGGTCTGCACTGAGCTTTTCTGAGAAGGTGGAGTAAAGCTCTGTATTGGAAGGCCTACATCTGGGTTGACCCTGTTGTTGTGTACTTTGGCTGAAAGAGATCGTGGTACTTTTTCTTACATGTAGTTCCTGTTGGGTTTCTCTCCTATTTAGAGCTTTCAGTGGGACAAGCCATGATTTAGAAAATAGAGCAAGAGCAAGGGACTATAGATGTTCTAGATAACATTCATGTCATAATTTTCAAACTGTTCTGAACATCTGGCCCTGGATGGATGGGTTTTACAGACAGATGCATGGGAAACTTTAAAAAGTAAAGTCACATTGACACTTTTAATAATTGGCTCGTCCATCATATAGGTGATCAATAAGCTGATGGAAATACCATGTAAAAATAAAGTTATCCCATCCCATCCCATCCTAATCCAGTCCTATCCTATCCTATTCTATCTTAGGTAGGTAAAAATCTTTTACCTGGTGTCATAGGTTTTCAAGTCACAATT
>JAEMWC010000296.1:407500-420000 GCA_016490735.1 Pachyseris speciosa
ATCCTATGTCGAATTTTGGGTTGTTTTTCGATTTTGCCTGGATTTGCCCGAATTGTTGCATGTAAACTGCAATTCGATTGAAAGAAGATGTAATGCAACTTGCAAACCACTCCCATGGAAGGTTGGTTTCTTGGTGTAAGTAAGAAAAAATGCATTTCTGGATTCTGGATGAATCAGTCAAAAAAATACCATACAATGTGTTTCCATCGAATTGCAGTTCACATGCAGAAATTCAGACAAATCCAAGCAAAATCGAAAAACGACTCAAAATTCGACATAGGATGGTTATGCTCCGAGGCCTTCAATTATTCAGCTTAACATTTGATGAGCCAAAGTTGTTAAAAACTAACAGCATCGAAAAGTTACAAACAACAACGTCTCCCGTGACATATTGCTTTATAGGATTATAGCACTTACAAGTACCTTTATCCAGTTCCTAAAATATTCCCTCTTTTATCAACTTTGTACATTCTAGCTGGAGTTGCTGGCAAAATTTGCATGCAATTTTCACAGTTTTCAGAAACAACAGCATTATGCTGCAAAAATATTAGTATTATGCCAGCATTATGCCTGATGCTCCAGATATAGTATTATGCTCAAAATTATGCCGGCATAATCCAACAGACCGTAAAAAGAAGACAAAAGTTGAAAACGATTTAAGAGAAAATTGCACACTAAGCTTATTGTTGACTAACTTTTTACTTTGAGTAGAACATAATTTCCTCTTCCCTGAAGGTATTCAGAGGCGTATTGTTCGTGTGGCCGCTCAGAGAGGCTTTTCAGGCTACCATTTTCATCTGCAATATCTATAACAACTGGCAGAAGAAATTAAATGAATATCAAAATAAATAAGTACTTACACAAATCCAGTTGAAGAACTGAGTGCTGTAAAAAGCCAACTCAAGTGACTAATTTTCATGTTGTTTTTCTTACTTTCTTAACATCGTTAGCGAGCATTTTTTCGTTTTCTTTCTTTTTTTCTCTCTCTCCATCGGTTTCTTTTGCATTAGTTTTCTTTTCAGACTGACTCAATGAATTTATGGCCGCATAATAAAACAGTAAGCTTAATAGTCGAATCTCGAAAGAAATATCTAGAAATTCTAGGTCATTCGAGAGTTAAAATTGTTTCAATTTCCTCACTTTGTTTTTCGCAGCCACATCGAAGTTTGATGTTTTCGTATAGAATAATCGTCGGACAGAGCAGGTTGAAAAACAACTTCTGGTCGTCTGTTAAAGCAAGCGAACAGGATATGATTATAAGCCTAGCTCTCATTTTAATTAAATTAACTAACCTTAAGCTTTTCAAAAAGATCTAACCAGTTGTTAAAGCAAACACCACTTACCTCCAAAGTGAATTGTAATAAAGGACATTTCAATTCCACGTTAATTTCTGCTGTTTTTAACTTAAGATAAGTCTTGTCTTCAATTGGATATTTTCTTCATGGGGTTTCCACCCTCATTACCAGTGACTTTACAAACCAGACAAACGAAAATACCACGACTGCCTTGTTCTCTTGTTAACGTTAATGCAAACTGATCTTTACAAAAAGCTACGTGAGACGAAGTTGGAAAAATAGATCAGGAAACGTAAACTGAATCGCAAGAGATGAAATAAAAAATGAGGTCGCTTCTTTTCCCGCCGTTTGGCGCGTGCTGTCACCGAGTCAGTGACGTCAAAATATTTACATAGCATATTTTCCTTTATCACCCGTTTGCAAGATCTACTATGCATCGGCCATTCGCATCTTAGCACCTGGAAAAGAACAAGCTAGAACAGATAACAGACGCTAAAGGGTATCGAGTATCTCGCGATCAAGCCAAAGATTTTAACAACAAAGTCAGTTCCTTTCAAGCCCGTCAGGCATTACATATGAACTCAGAATGGGTCTTCCAATACTTCCTGGGAAACGAAAACTTTTATGCATGGTTAAATACTTTAGTCTTTGCTTATGCAGATGATGTTTTTTTCAGACGCTTTTGTCTTGCCTTCTGGGCATCCCAATTTTTGTAATTTACGCAACAACTATTTCCTGAGGCTCTCTCTCTATATATGTATTTAACAATTATCCTGCCAAATCCAATAATACAGGCATGACGCGTGCACGGTCCTATTAGTGCTCAAATCGGGCTGCCGATAACCAATCACGTTCGAGAATTTTGTTATAATTTTGATTAGTAACGGTAATAGGACTGAGTGGAGTCCAATTCGGTCTGTAATCATACGAGTGATAATAAAATCGGACGACTGCGCAGCGGGAGTCCGATTTGTTTATCACGAGTATGATTACAGACCGAATTGGACGACACGAAGTCTTATTACCAATTAATCATAAAAATTACAATTTCCGAGGAAAGAAGAAGAGCCAAGTTATAAAAGGAAGGGAAATTTTGCATTAAATGACTGACAAAGGAAGCGTAAATTGTTTAATGTTGCTCTGAAATTGACTACAATCAAAATGCGTAGTGATTGAAACCAAGGTTGTGATTGGTTGATTTAAACTACAACTTAATGATAAGCGATTTTAGTTTTTACTTGCGTGACGAGAAACTGACCACAGAAACCTTAGTCTCTTTCTTATGTTTCAAATGACATATTTGTAAACAGATTATTTTTTCTCCACACATTTCACCGAGACTCCATTAACGTCTATGAGAAAAAAATCGTACATCGTTTGATAAGCGTTTCCTTTCTCAAACACTTAGCAGAAATATTCATCGAAGCGAAAACAAGCGTGCTTAGTTTTTTTTTTTGCAATAAATAACCTATTTTTACCTCATTAGCTATGCTGAACCTCAATAGTCTAGAGGTAATTGTTACTGCCCCTAAATAAATGTGAACAACCTGGGTTCAACTTCTACCAGTGGCACCTATCGCGGGCTTTTTTCTTCTTCTTTTATAAATATTTTTTACAAGTGTTATCATTATTGTTCTCAATGGTTGAGCTGTAAAGCAATTTTGTAATTTTAAAGGGATATATGTTGATCTGATAGGGGTCTACGGATATACACTGCAAAGAAATAGACTCCAACACAAGCTAAGCGTCCGATGTAATGCGTCCGATGTAAGAAAGACAGGCTCTCTATATTCTTTTGTTTAGCGCTAAATTAGGGATACAATACTGTTTTTGCAAGCCCGAGTTTAGGCTAAATGAAGTCTCTTGTTTGCAGAACTTAGCATCGTCCGCAATTTCTACAACATTATGTGACACCGGTTTTCCTTTTGTTTCGAGAATAAAAGTTACCTTTCATCTCCACAGCTTTGAGCTGATTGTGCATCATTTTGGGCGCCTTACATTTGAATGGAAAAACCGGGGAGAATTTTCTGTTAAGAGGAACGGGAAAAATTTTCCTCAATAAAAACGGAACGGGACGAGCATGTTCCAAACTTCATCAAGGAGCATGGAACTAGTGGGACTCTGCAGATGGTACAGGATTTTTCGGTCATTCCGGTAAAACCGAGAAAAGAGGAATACTTCAGAAGGTTTCAATTCTCTAATTAGTAGAGTCTCCAATTTATCTTGCAATGTGTATCTGAGCGACCTTTTGCTAATATCTCAAAGTGGTCCCATTTTAAGTGAATATTCCTTTTTTTTTTTCGAAAAGGGAAACTGTTCGCGAGTGTCAAGTCCCAGACCCCTGTCGTTTTGTTGTAAGCAATGCCGTTGCCATGACAGCTGTACAAAATCCGGGCAAACCAGACAGCAAAAGTCAGTACCATGAAAATGCACATCAACACACTGAAAGGCATCGGGGATTTCTTGTGATTAAACCTAAAATATGGCCACAGACACTGTGTCGCTCGCTAACAATACGACCCAAGAAGATCCTTTTAATGAAGATGAGGTGAGATGAGGTTTTGGCACGATAAAATCGATGAAACGAATATGTTTAGTTCACTTTTCTCAGTTCCCAGCTAGCTCGCTGTCGAATAACAAAATCTCTTTTATAAATTTGCGACTGCGAAACTTTGCCTTTTCTATATTTTCTGTATTCTTTAACTTGAAAGATTTGGTTTTGGCTTCATCAAACTATAAATTTATTAATTGTCGTGTACGAAATGGTTAACTCTGCTGTTTACATGAGCTGTAATACAAGATCATGTGTAAGATCGTGCAAGCAGCAGCAGTAGAACAAAAATCTTGTACTAGTGCACGTGTTAAAACTCGAAATATGTTTGTATCTATATAGATTTTGGGTAAAAATATGGACTAGGGGGATTTCTTTTCTTATTGATTTGATTAAAACCTCATCAAAAAATGTAATGTGCAACGTGTACATGTATGTAGTTTGGACATGGCGGTACAATATTTAAAGTGATTTTTCATTTGATTTTCAGGCAGAAAGGAGGTTTCTGAACTCCAAACCAACATGTTTTATTGTCATTGGGAAGCCGGTGAGTTATTATGTTTTTTTGTTGGAGTTATTCATTGTTCCAGCTGTTAAGGTGGATGTACAATGTGTACACAGAGAAATTGTGTTGATTATAATGTTCATGTTACAAAACTTGTTATAAGTTTCAAGCCAGTTTGCTTCTTTTAGGGGGCTTGTCACAAGAGCTTGTTGCAGCTGTAACTAGTTCTTTTTGGAACAGCTCACACCCTTGAAGCAAATTTTATTACACAGAAATGCAATTCCCTAATTAATACACTTAAATTACACAATAGGACTTTTTACTACAGATGCAATCAACTTGGTTTTTGATGGAATTATTATGTTTTTTAGTTTGGTGACACTGGGCAGGAGCCTATTACTAGGAGCGTACAACTCCCATACTAAGTCTACGTCACAGCATTTTCACAGGCCGATCTATTTTTAGACCATCTTTTCCTGCGAAAAAGGGCAACAAGGACGGCAACCGGAACGAGAGCGCCACAAAACAATAGTTTTAATGAACAAAAACAAAGGCTCTGTACGTGCAGATACTTGTGGCACGTGCAGCGACTTGTGATTGTTCATTGGACTCCTGCGGGAGTCTGATTTTGGCGGGAAATTCAATCTAAAAATAAAATGGTCTGTGAAAACGCCGTGACAGTAATATAGGGCAGTTATACGCTCCTGGTGATGAGCTCCTGCACTGGGACATTTCCCATGTACAGCCAACTCAGTTCATTGTCCAACTCAGTTCATTGTCCAAGGGTGTGCTCAAAGAACAAAACTGAGAACCCAAAACTCTGAACCTTTGAAATTGAGGGTGCCCAGGATTTATTTATAAATTTTGTGGAAAAACTAAATAAAGATTTCCTCATCACCCAAAGGCAAAAGTAAGTTGCCAGGAGCTGCTGGGTACTGTTAGAGCACAGCCCTGTTGTCACATAAATTGAAAACACCAGACAAGGTGCAAGGACCAAAATAAATTATGATGTCCCTGCTACTGGAGTTTTCATGATTATATATAAGGGCCTGATAACATGGCGATTTTCAGTCCAATTTCGCCCCGCCCCTCTGGTTGAACTTTTGTTGCAATTACTTTACATTGCGAATTTCAGCCTGGGTTGAAATTTCATCGTGAGCGTTATGACGTCCCACCCATCCTACCTCACACAGTACCCCACCCCACTCTACCTTTTCACTCTACGAGGCCCAATTCCTTCTCTGCTCTTTCCAATTTGCAGAAAATCAAAATGGCATCGAAAACACCATCACGGCACATGCCCAAACTCACTTTCCAGCCTGGGCTGAAATTTGAATATGATTACATGAGGTTCTTCAGCCTTTCAACCCAGGCTGAAATTTCCCGGGCTGAAATTTCCAGCCTTGTTTTTGAAAACAGGATGGAAATTTCAAACTGAGCTGAAATTCTCTTTATGTGATCGCAAACATCTTTTTAAGAAGATTTGTTCTGGATGCTGAGCTGATTAATCTCAGCCCGGTTAACCGGCTTGAAATTTCAGCCCAGGCTGAAATTTGTCATGTAATCAGGCCCTAAGGGTAGTTTGTACAGAGGGTCTTTGCCATAAGACATATTGCAATTTCACCAGGCTCAGGAACAAGTAACCCTGAGTTACGTTTCCTGACACTTGCAGGCAAACTCATTATAAACAATGTACACTGTACCCTATAATGTTGCAAAGTGAAAAACAAAAATTCCCTGTGTTAATTGGGTTATTCCAGAAAAAATCCACCCCCCCCCTGATGGATGGGGTCGTTTTTTAACCCCCCCTCTCACCTGGATTTCCTGAAGCCCAAGACTCCCCCTCCTGTCTGGATTTCCAAGACAAAAGACCCCCCTCCCGCCTGGATTTCCGGGAAAAAATATTAGGCTTAAATTTAATTTATTTTTAATAGAAAATACACACAATCACATATAGAAGATGTTCTTTTTTAATTTCTAAAGCTTTGGCTAAATTATATCAAAAATGCTGTTGCATGGAACTAAGAAAAGAAAGGAGCAAAAATGCTAAAACGCGAATGAGTGTTTACATTCTGAGCTCATAAAAATCAGTTGCCCTTGTTCTTTCTTTGCGCTAAATATGGTCCAAAAGTAAATACAATATTATTAGTAGAGAACATGACAAAAGAGTTCAACAGTCATTCCTTTTGGAGACATAACGTCAGTCTCGTCCACTGAAGATCGAGAACTTTTAAATCAAACATGATCAAAATCTTTTGAAAAACGAGTCTAAACTTGTTTATCGTTCAAATTCTTTTATATCTTAAAGACTGGATAATTTGACGCTAGAATTTGACGTTCCTCCTTTTACGACTAAGAGGGGAATCCGGCTGAGGTTTAAAAAAAATTGAGAAGCAGGCAGACTAGGCTGATGAAAAACTAAAAAAACCCCTAAAGAATGCAAAGTGCGAAGGTGTGAAAGTAAATCAGTTGTTTACTTTCTTTACTAGTATCATTACACGAAACAACCGAGATTTCAACGGGGCTAATGTGAACAGTGGTGCGCTGGGTCTGGGTACGAGTAAAAATGTGTCAGGCGTTTCAAACTCTTCGTTGCAATAACGTTGCGACAGCTCTTTCTTTAGTATCTTGTTCGCGTTTTCTGCTATAAAAGGACCTGCGAAGGAACTTAGATGGTGAGAAATATGTGAACAAAATATTTCTACTATTTTCAGGGTCTGAGAGCGCTAAAGTGTCACTGAACTAAATGTTCGAATCGTGTGAACTATTGGTTGAAATGACCCCTGCAGAAGACTTTTTCGAGTTCAACCCCCCTCCCGCCTGGATTTCCAGGGTCTTTGACCCCCCTCCCGTGAGAATTTCCAGAATCCCATCCGTCGGGGGGTTGTGGATTTTTTCTGGAACAACCCATTAAAAATTGATAGCCCTTTTCATTCTTGCACCCATGCAAAAATAAATGTGTGATCACATGTGTGATCACACTTTAAAAGTGTGATTGAAGTGTGATCCTTGGAATCACACTTTATCCCACTAATAATCACACTTTCCATGTGTGATTTTTTAACATTCACACATTCAGAAGTGTGATGAGAAGTGTGATGTAGAAAGTGTGACAGCTGATCCCAGATCAAAGAATCACACTTTTCAATGATGCACTTGCTATCTAAGAGTTAGTGAAAGATTTGTTCATAAAGTGTGATAGTTTTCACACCAAGCATCTGAGAAAGACAATATCTCTCCAAACTCACTTTATGTCAAACAAGAAACAGCATACCAACAGGGTATGGGTAGGGTACGTTCCTAGTATAGTGTATACTGTTTTAGGAGTATACCCATTAAAGTATTAAAGGTACATATTATGTAAGTGGGTGTATAACTTTTCAATTGAAGCAGCTGCAATGCAAATACTCTATGTGCTGTCAGGCAAATGCCACGTTAGTTGGATATATTTCTTATAGTTAATTAGCTTGCATGTGAAATATGTTCTCTTTTTGAAAGTACATATAAGGAATTTTGATAGAACTGCAGTTTATCTCAGAAAATGAACAGGATGGTAACACTCTCAAAGGATTAACCCAATATGTGAACCAGATTAATCTCCTGCACTGACAATGAAGCTAGCATAACGAGATGCAGTGGCTAAAAAGTGTATTAATTGGACTGGTTCAAGCGATGGCCTATAGATCATTGTGTTGTGTTCTTGGCCAAGAAAACTACATCTCACAGTGTCTCTCTTCACCCAGGAGGTTATTAATAAGTGATTGCTGCTGGGAGCTAAATTGTAATCAACAAGTATTCCATCCAGGGGTACTTTAGTATAATTCAAAGGGTGCTTTGTGGTGCTATTGAACCCGGAATGAATTGCTGGCCCAATAAGTCACCTTGTCCTCTATGCAGTTGCATCTTTTTAATTTGGCTCATTCAGCCTATTGGGTGGAACACAAGCTTTATTTACTTTACAAAACCTTCAGTCATGCTCCACTAAATTTGGAAATATGAGCCACAGTTTTATGAAAATGCCTTGAATTTTCTGTGAATACCCCATGAAAGCCATTTAATAGCCCATGAAAACTGCAAAATGTAATTTCATGGGCTCTTTTGTGGCCATGAATTTTCCATGAAGTTGTAGCATTTTATTTCATGACCCATGAATTTGGTAAGGAGAGACATTAATGAGCCATGAATTTGCCATGAAACTCATCACATTATATATTTCATGGCCCATGAAAGTCATGTGTTTGGACTTTCATGGGCCATGAAAATGGCTGGTGGTGTGGTCTTCGATTTCATGGGCCATTAATAATCCATCAAACTCAACAAAAACAATGGAACAATGTACGGTAACAAGTGACCAAAAGATTAATTTTTAATACGAAAGAAACATCGCGACCGGATTAGGTGTAGACCACACTAATAAGGGGTGTAGCTAGGATTTTTCAAGGAGGGGTCCACAGTGTGTCACACTTAGGGTACTTCCCATAATTATTGTCATGTCAACATCCATGCTGTGGTTTACTGAAAGTGACATTAATTTTGTTTGGATGGGTGGTAAGCTTAGAGGGAGGGACAAGCTCGCCATTTTCATGAGTTGTTTAAACTGAACGAAACTTCTCATCATAAAACTTGATCAGCTGAAATATCTTATCACAGTTCCATTCAAATAAAGATAATTCCTCATAATTACAAAAAATACTTAAAGATGTTTTTTTTTTTTGTAAACCATGGCCTGATTTTTCAGCAGTCTACAAAGGTCTTTATAACATCACTTTTATAGGGAAGATATTTGTTTACAAACATTGTTTTTGTTATTTAAATGTTAAAAACGTTAAACAGAAGAATTCTTTGTTTCACCAGCCAATAGCTCTTTGGTTGGCATATTAATAACAATAGGTCACATCACTGATATCTTTGCTATAGGGGTGACACAATTACTGGTAGCCCAGTAGTTTCCATTATGGCCAAGACATGCAAATTAGGATAAAACCAAAGACTTGGAATTTCTTACAATATCTGGGAATGTTCACTGATCCAGTTGGGAATAACTTGGAATTACTAGGAATTCCCAAAAATTTTAAGACTAAACAGAAATCGCATTTGGAATTGCTGGGAATTTCTGGGCATCAATGGTAAACAGAGACATCAAAACGCAAAATTGAGCAATTTGTGGCCAATTAATATCAAGTTCCACCACTTTAAATAAAAAAAAAAGACCGCAAAGTTTTGTGATTCTTTATTAATGACCAAGACTATCATTCTTTCAAGGAAACAGATTTATGATGAAGCCGAAACTAAGTGCTACAAAACACAACATAGCCCTAATAAATACAATTACATATAATAAAATACAATCCTAATAAGTCACACATTTACTCAGTGAATTATCCGAAAAGCAGATGAAATTTACAAAGTCCTTCGAAATGAAATTTTTCTCACCTTCACGAACTCATTCGTCTCTTTCCTATCTCCTCAACGTTCGGCAACAAACATCTAAAGCATGTTTTACTCTCAACTGAAGATGAATCTCTTCATAAAGTGTGTTTTCGTCAAAATCTTCGCCAGAAATTGGGAACTGAATGACCGAAACAACACAAGGAAAACAGAGCAGATAAGAGAGCATGTTTCACTGAAGACCGCAATCAAGTAGTCCAGCGGATGTTACACGGCAACAGCCAATGATGGTGTGTGAATTTTCACGTGACTATCCTCGTGCATTTTACTGAACAAAGAACCTCTATTATTCTCTCTTGGCGCCCATCTTTGAATTGTCTTTTCGGTTGGTCTGTCGTGCGAATAATTGTAAGTTTTTGTTTCGTATAGATTGTTTTTTGAGTGGTTTAGAGGATGAGTAACAACAGCGTTATTGCAGTAAACGAAAGGCTGAAGTTTGTGGTGCCGATGTCAAACGAAATGAAGGCATCACCGTGGATTTAGAGGCGGGCAAACCATTTCTAAAGCGGGAATTTTGAATGTTTTTTGGTAAGTAAATATAGGAACAGTTGTTAAATTATGAAATCCCGTAACTTGTCAACGGCTCAGTAAAACTGTGAACAAAATCATCACGTAACAGAGTGCTCCTCGGCAAAGTGTAATCCATCGCGGCCGCCGTTCCTATATTGAGGTCTTCGAATCGTCAGTAGTTCAACCGTTGTAAAACTACAGATCGAGTTAACTTTAGGTCAGTTCTTCGCTAGGTCTTAAGCTTATTAAATTATCTTGAGTACTCTAGTGAATTTATGACAGAACCAGTCTAGAATGAAGCAACATGCAATTTGCTTAATTATGAAAATGTGTATGTTTAGCATTTTTGGATACAAGGTTTGTTTTGCCGGTCCTTAAGCTTATATAATTATATCATTTTGAATTTGGCGTGACTGAATTAAGTTCGACGTTTGAATTTTGGCACTGTGGGATCGAATTCAATTTAATTCTACATGGCAGTAGCACAACGTTTGAAACAGGCCTTATTTTTGTTTCAGACATGAATAAAAAATACAAGCTGGAGCGGGACATATGTTGACAACCTCAGCCGCAGACAGCAAAAAAAGCTCCCTGAACAGCAAAAAATTTAAAAAGAATAAATAATTGTCTCATTAAGCAATAGACCACAAGTTACTACGGTTTATAGGATGATAAACCACGCGGGTGTTGGAAGGGACTCTTCGAGTGTTCTTTCAACATCCCAAGTGGTTTATCAGCCTATAAATCATAGAAACTTGTGGTCTATTGCTTTTATATAATAATTCAGAACACGCACGAAATTTCCATGAGTTTACTGGCACGATAAACCATAGCTGATTGACCAATCAGAGCGTGCACATTGATTTGGTTATTATATAATACATAATAAAATTAAAAATCATGATTATTAATTAGTAATATTCCAAACAAGTTGAATAAACTGAGAATATATTAGCTGGTGTTATCATTTGTGTGCAAGGACAAACAATATCTAGAGATTCCACAAACAGGGTATGTTTTATATTTTTCAGTGATGACTTGGTATTTATACATGTATTATTAAAATTTTTCAAGTTTGTTACATTTAGTTTTAACCCACATAGATCGATTTTATCACATATGGAATTAATGGGAGTTTAAGGACATTTTCATGGTGTTGCAGGTATTGTTTTCACCTGCCCCCATGAAAGTGATGAAGGGGTAACTTTCATGAGTCATTAATATGCCATGGATAGACCATGAACATTTTCATGGTCAATGAAAATTTTCACAATTCACAGGGTACCCATGGGCCATGAATTTGCCAACCCATTAAAAACCCATGAAATTACACCCCATGGAAACATCAGGAAATTGAATTCATGGGCTTTTCAACAGTATTAAAAAAACATTTATTTAAAATCTCTACTTGATATTTCATGGTTTCTTCATGGGTATTTCATGGGCTAAGATACGATTGGGGAGATTTCATGGGTCATGAAACAGTTAAATTTTCACAAGACTTTGATTGCTTTTTTCATGTCTTAAAACTATGAAAATACCCTGAATTTTTCCCCTGAAAATTCCATTAAAATGCCTTGAAAAAACCATTGATTTGCTGTGAAAAGTTTTCTAGATTTTAATGGGTTTTGAGTTTATAGTGGCATATAATCAAATTAAAGTTTCCCTCGATCTTTACCTTGCTACTTATGGAGGATTATTCTATATATTTAGCTGTTGGTGCATGGCCAATATGCAAGCAATGATACATTAATATTTTATCGTGTTGGAACTGCAATATATATTATACAACAAATCAACATACTCTAATACTGTGATCAGAAGAAGTGTGATTTGATGTTAGTAGATAATGTAAATTATTTTATCCAGAATCACACTTTAGTTAGTGTGATTACACTTGAGATCACACTTTATAAGTGTGATCACACGTGAGATCACACTTTATAAAAAAAATAAAAGTGTGATTCACTTTTTTTCACACTTCTTTTCACACTTTATCACCCTTCCTATAACACTTTACAGAAGTGTGATTTAAAGTGTGAAAATGTGTGATTTAAAGTGTGATTCACACATCTTATAAAAAATCACACGTGTGATCACATGTGTGATCACACTTTACATCACACATGTGATCACACGTGTGATCACACATATATTTTTGCATGGGCATGATTATACTATCAGCCAGCAG